>VZTN01002607.1:15815-35767 GCA_013400515.1 Erpornis zantholeuca | reverse complement strand
GTCCCGACTTACCTGTCATTACTTTCTACGCCATCTTGGATCCACTTGTCAACGTCCCACAAAGCATTGTGGGAAAGGCCGGCCCTCCCCGCCCGCTGCCGGCCCGGAAGGCGGAGGGCGGCGGTGTGAGGGGACGGGACGGGGACAGGAATGGGCAACGGGCTAGGGAGTGGGATGGGGACAGGAATGGAGTCCGGGTCCGGGACCAGGACCGGGACGGAACGGCGGTGGGGAGACAAGGTCGCGGTCCGGAACAGGGGATGAGGATGAGGATGGAGTCTGGGTCCGGGATGGGGACCGGGACCCGCTGTCCTCTCAGCCCGGCTGCCGCTGAAGCCCAGCCCGGGGTCCCCTCACGGAACAGCGTCCGGAACCACCTGCGCCCCTTCCGCGCTTGACACCGGCAACTTCGGGGGGTTTCCGCCTTTTCTTTATTTTTNCTTCGGGGGTTTTCCCCCTTTTTTTTTTTTTTCCTTTTTTTCCTTTTTTTTTTTTTTTTTTTTCCCTTTTTTCCCGCTCCTTTCCTGGGCTCGGAGCGCAGCTGCGGAGCCCGAGGGTCGCTGGTGGGGCCGGTACTGGCAGGCGGGGGGACCGGCCAGAGCGGTGACACGGAGCCCACCCCTGAAAAAAGCTTGGAAATTACTTTTTCTCATTGTTATTTGACTGCATGAATTAGCTTTTTTTGGTTGGTTGGTTGGTTTGGGTTTCTTTTTTAACTTTTTTTCAAGTTCCTTCCCTTAAGGATAGTTGGGGGAGCCCGGGTGCGGGTGCCGAAGCTGCCGCAGGTGCTGGAGCAGCTCAGCTGTCACCGTGTTTTCCAAAGCCATCCGCCTGTGCTGAAGGACTGCTGGTAACGCGTTGCTGGCTGCTCATGAATCCCAGAAACTGCTTTGCATAACAGTTTTATTTTCACGGAGTAATCTTCCCTGTTAGCTGTGTTTTCAGACTCTTTGGCAATCAGTTCTTAATACCTACGCTGTTTTGCAAACTGGCTTTTTCAAGGCGTTACCAGCTCGGCTGCCGTGGATGGGTGCCCTGTGCTCTGCTTAGCCTGTTGTGCTTTAGGGCAAAGTGGACAAGAAATTGGGGAAAAGCACCTTACTGCAGGATCTTAGGGAAGTTTATCACCAAGACAGGATTCCAGTGTTTTTTAAAAGCTTTTCCTTCCCCTTTAATTGAAATAAGATCCAGATCATTTTAGTATTGGATCTTCCTGCAAAATGTATTTACATTTATATTTAAATTTACATCTAATGCCTCGTAACTCTTTGAAGACTAACCACCAGCCAAGCCTCTGATGCATTACCACTGCAAGAAAATACTTGTGCCCAAGAAGGTTTTCAATATTAATCAGTAATGCATTTATAAAGAGAGAACTCCTTGCAAAAATGTAAATACAGGAGGAAATAAATCTAAATAAATCCTTTGCATTTGCAGCCTGTCTTAAATCAGTCCACTTTTTAATTGAGCTTCATAACTAGTCGGGAGTACAGTTGTGCTGTCACAGAGGGGAGTGTGGGTGCTCCCAGCCTTAACCCAGGAGATGTTATTTTAGGATGAAACTCCTGTGGAACTTGTGGTAGGCCATGTCTGCTGTCTCTGCTGCCAGCCTGACACCTTTCCTAGTGTGTTTTCCATGAGCAAGGAACAGGGATCAGATAAAGCTGAAACCATGTTTGGGATCCAACTAACTTTGTGTCATTTAGTCCAGGTTGTTGAAATGGAATTAGTCCTTTTACTTTCAAGGCTGGTTGTGCTAGGTTTCTAGTGGGCTTTATATTACTGGTAATTTTTTTTCTGTTAGAAAATGCAAAGGTTTTCTTCAAAATAAATTTTAATTAGAAAGAGCAGTGGAAGATTGAATTATCTTTATATGCATATTTTTAGATATAAACACATATATCCTCTGAAGTTCAGTTTGGAGAAGACAAATTTAGTTGGGTTTATTTTTCACATAAGCTTTTTTTGAGTCCATTTGTTCTGACAGTATTTTTTTGTAATATGCTAAGAAAAAAATGGTGTGGCAGTAACTGAGTTATAGGAGGATCTGTTCAGTGACAGACCCCATTCTTACTACTCTCTGTTTCTGCTGATTTAAAGTTCCAGATTGCAAGTACCAAGAGGCAAAGGCTGCTGTAGAAAGGTGGCCACTCTGCCCTGTAGGAACAGCCCAGAAAGGAGCTGGGAAGGACTGTGGGAGCAAGGGAATCCCCACAGAATGGAGCCTGTGCCCTTGCACCCACTGCTTTTAATGATCTTGGTACTTTAATTAACCCTTTTAGCCTCCATATGAAGGAAGTTTTAGTCTATTTTGTGAACTGGTCAACTGAATTGCAGAAACCCTCAGCTGGACGTGCCAGCTGCTGGAGAGGGAGCCAGCAGCTCTGAGATGGGGGTGGCTGCCAAGCACTGTCCTGTGCAAGCACTGCCACTGAGCCTGCAAGCTTGAAACAACTCTCCTGTTTCCATGTGGTATCCCCTCCAAGCTCTTTCAGCATCTTTGTTACCAGATAGAAAGATAAAGACTGTTGGTCCAAAACAAATTGGGGCTCTGAGTGCTCATTAACCTTGGAAATTCTGCTCAAAGTGAGAATCATATAGCAACTGGCTTAAGGGATGAGATCCCAAATCCAAACAGCCTAAAAAACCTAAATTTGAGTTCAGAGCCACTTCTGTGATAACATCCCACGAGACAGAGTATGGCCCAGGAACTGGTTACAGATTACCTGGGAAGAAAGAAACTTCTTGTAGCTTTCACTGACATGTTTCAATATGATATTGAAGGATTATTTAACAAAATAAGCTCATTCTATTAGCTACTACTGTGGGAGGAGCTCCATGTATATCTGTATGAGACATGTCTTTCCTTGCAGCAGTGGAAGCAGCAATTTTGCCTTCCAACCTCTGCTCTTCAACACATCATTCCCTGTGCATCACCCCCAGGATGAGCTGACAAGCCAGGTTGTCACTGAGCACTGAGCGAGGCACAGAACCAGGTATGTTACATGCTGACTACTGCCTTGCATTTCCAGAATTGTCCAGACTTTCAGAGTTCCTGGAATCCTGTGTGCTGTGCTCACCAATGGGCTTTTGTGGCAAGAGGAGAGCTCACAGTGCTAGACTTCTGCCCAAAGAGACCGGGAGCAGGGGGGCACATGGAGTCTGGGGGGAGAAGTAAAGCACCAGTGGATTTTGGAAATGTAAGAAATATCAAAGGCATAATGAGGAAACATGAAAGAGTAACAAAGACAAGGAATTCCCACTCAGCATCATGAGACTTGACAGGATTCAGATCCTCAAAAGCCTAACAGTGATATTTCTAGGGACTCATCATAATGGTAAAATTTAAAAAAACCCTCCAATGAATGCAGCAATATCAAACTCAATTCCAATTGTATATTTTTTAGGATTTTGAAATCTTTCAAATCTGAAAATAGCAATTTTCTCCTGGAAGTTTAGAAAGCCCACCCTGCCAGGGACCGTATCTGCAAGGAATCTCTGTACAGAAGCCCTAACACATCCTGTCTCCCTCCTCTTCAGTCAGGATTCTGTAAATGATGCTGGCTCCCAGGGCTCCCCTCTATTCTGTGAAGCTAGGAGCCATGCCCTGGTCCTTGGAGAATCCACGCTCCTTGCCAAAAACCAGGGGTTTGAAAACCTGGGGCCACTCAGGGCTGCTAGGCTCTGTGCCATGAAGCCAAGATCTGAGCAGAGCGCTGAAAGGTGTGGCACAGATTCTGGCAGAATTGGGAACTCTCAAACTTGCTCCAGGGCTAATGGAGAGTTGGTAGCCAAAAAGCCCTGGAGTCCTGGCTCACTCATGAGCTGCACACTTGGAATCACAACTACAGCTTAGTTTCTACATTTTCAAAACAAAACTATTTTAATTATTTGAAACTTACACTGCTAGTTTGTTTTATTTTTCTTCTGCTTTCACAAGAAATTCAGAAAATCAATTTTCATTCTATGTTCAAGTTCACTCCCATTTCTGGGAACTGGTATTTTGTGAATACAGAAAACTCCATTTTCAATCAGCTCCACTCATGTTTAACCAGAATACAGGAAAAACTATTACAATTTACATGTAAAAGTAATAAGGACATAATGGAATACATTCAGCAGGGAATTGCCTCCCTGACCCTGCAGCCCAACATCCCAGCAGGCTTCTTGAACAGATCATTCACCCCTGAGGAACAAAACAACAGGAGGCCTTTCTCAATGGAAGTGCCAGACAGATTGCAGCAACAGGAGCAATGTTTTTATTGTCTTAGCACACTGGACCTTTATAAATTTTTGAACTCCTTCAGAAGCAGCAATCATGGGAAAGTAACAGAAGTTAAGTGGTTTACCCTTTTCCACAAACAAGGCAGTGGTAGACCTGGGGTTAGATAGCAACAGTAATTCTTAAGTCTTACTAGACAATAAAGCAAACTGTTTCTAGGCAGCCATTTATGTCTGGTTATTAAGCTGAAGAGTAGCAAATTTTGATTTTCCAGCATGAAAATTCCCCTGGCATTCCTCCAGGGTCCTCTAATGAACAGATGATCTCAACTTTAATCTTAGTTCGCAATTATCCAAGGGTAACATTTCAACGTGGACTCCTTAAACACATGTAATTTCTAGAGCAAGTAGTATTCAAACTAATTCATTTCTCCTTTGATCCACAAAATGAAAGTGTTGAGAAGCAACCAGCAACAAGAGGATGTTGAGGGTACACTGAGGAGATAGAAACTACAAAGGTCAGAGTAATGTGATGATTTGGTCCCACACCGTCAAGATCAAAGATCATCAGACTGTGCATTTTTTTAAGAAGCTGGCATGTCTTTATGCTGACCTTTAAATTGCTCATGGAGGAATTATATCTGACATATATCTGCATTCTTGAGATGAACTGGCACCAAAAATTTGTAGCTTTTTTCCTAGCAACCTGAATGTGACAACCTTTTCCAGACAACCTCAAAATACACTTTCATTTTCATCAATGGTAGTCTGCGAGCAAAAAAACCAAAAAAACCACCAAACCCAAACTTATAGATTCTAAATAGATTCTTTTCCACTCACGTGGAGTTACCCTAAAGCCTAATAATTCCAGAGTTTTGTTTTAAAACTTCTAATTTAACTTTGTGATGTATGGGGAGAGAAACCCTGAGGGATTCTTGCTTCTGGTAACAAGTACTCAGAACACAGCGAAAGTCTCACTCAGAGGACAGGGAGGGAGTCTGCCTTGGGCAGTATGTTCCAAACCAAAACTAAGGTGGTTCCAAGTGCAAACAAAAATATATTTCATATCAAAAGGCAGAGGTTGATCATTGTGGATCTTTGGCATAAATACAGACCCTGAAAGTGAACCTTTATAATATTTCTGAACTGACTTTTAAGGAGATACCTGAACTGTTAAAAGATAATTCTCCCATGTTCTTTCTAATGCTGACAGCAAAAGGTGGTTGTGAGGGGAGAGAAAACATCTCATCTCTCCAACAAACTCGTGGTTTAAATGCAGCCAAAGGCAGCAGAGAGGGATAGAGCCAGGCCAGAGAGGAGAATCTGCGAGAAATGCAGAAAGAAGAGCCAGGGAATCACTGATACATTCCACTCTAGGATAAAAAGGAAGAGGGTTGGCTGGGGAAGCAGGTCCAACATATCTCATCTGGTAGAAGCATCAGAAGCCTAATGCTTGGGGTTACAGATTCCAGACCAGATTGCAAATGGAAGGAAAATGTTTATTATAAGAACAGGGAGAGGCAAGTTCCCTCTTCCCCTGGTGACCCATTGTTCCCCTCTCTGATAGCTCTTGCCTCAGTTTCCAGAAGATACATTGATTTTTAAGCTGCTTTGTCCATTATTCTGACAGCAGGCAGTTTTGCTCATGCTACTAAAGCCTCCCAATGGCCAGAACATCCCATGCTCAGACATGGTCATGAGAAGGTTTTAAACAACTTGTACAACTAGGATTATAATACAATTATTATAATCCCCGGAAGTTAGATGGTAAACACCTGCTCCTCTTCCTTCCCTCACTGATAGTTCAGCTGCCTTTTTGTTGTTCAAATGTACTGAGCTGGATTGGTAAGGCTTTGAAAGTTACAAGCCTTCCAAATTACATTCCCAAATTTCCTGTAAGCTATGACCAAAGTCTGCATTTCTAATGCAAATCACTGTTTACAAGCTTCAATCTTTTCCTGTCCCTTCAGACTTCCCTCACTCAAAATCCCTGTTTGGAGTTTCCCAAGTTCAGTGTATTCACATGAAAAGAGCATTACTCTGAATGAAGTTCAGTGTGCTTGTAAAGCAATGGGATTTATACATATCTCAATACATGATTTACAATTATAGTCTCTACTTAATTATTTATGAACAGAATAGTTAGGGCTAGCATTAAAAATCACTCCAAACCAGAGCAAATTCAATGGAAGTTCCATCAATTCTTACTACACTATTTGTGCTGCTATTTTACTTCCTAAAAAAACCAGACCAGGGGGAAAAGTCCACAGCTCCTCTCCATTACAAGGAGGTTAAAGTAAATAACAGGACATTATCTGCTCAGAATGTAACACACTCATGATGAGAAGTAGCAGCTTTAAAGCATCTTAGCTAACTGATTAGTTGCCATTGTAGCCATTACAAATTGTAACAACAAAACAGGCAAAATTAGTGACTTGCAAACAACATTTAGGTACCTACTCATGTATATTGCTCTGGCAGTTCAGAATTAATTAATAAATCCTAACTATAGTACTAAATCACAAGAAATAACATTATTTGTAAGCATAAACATCCAGAATTTTGTTCAAAGAGTATCTGACATAACTTGACAATATTATCATTGTAAGTTACCTCTTTGTAAAACCCTAGGATTTTATTATTTACAGTATATATCTTAATCACTGCATTAAAAATATCCCTGTAATGAAATAACCACAGAATTATGTGTTAAACAGAGAAGGGTACACATGGAAAAAAAGAAATCACAAGACCATTATTATACAGGCAATACAGTTTTATTCTGTTCTTTCACCAATTGTAGCAAAAACATTTAACAACTGAATGAATAATCAAGGGAACTTAATTGTCAACAGGAATTTCAGAATTATGTTCTAAACTTTAGACCAGGAAGGCTTGACAGGGAGAAAACAAACCATATACACACTTGTAATAATAGTCTCTATTATGAAGATTTAATGCCTTCTTTAAAAGCACTGAGATTATTGAGGCACCTTACTGCAGGTTATGGATCATCTCTTCTTTGGCAATGAGATGTGTGGTTTTGTTAACTAGGGCCATGAGGGAGTTGAGCTTGTGAGACCAGTCATTGAGTATATTGTTTGGGTCCTTAGGCCTCTGGAAATTGATAATTCCTGCCAGCCTGTCTACTTTAGCAAAGATGGTCTTATTAACTACTAGGTTAGACAAGAACTCCTCCGATTCCTGTAAAGACAAACAGCACTAAGTTAAGAAAATAGCATTTTTACCTACAAAACATCAGAACTCCTTCCAAACAACATGAAAGCATATGAACAAGATTTTCTTTAACAATATTGTACTTTAAAAAATGTACAATACTTTACTATTATACATGCTGGAAATGCAAGGTACTAGCACAAACTATTAAAAAGAAAACCCTTTTTGTTTTCAATCAACCTATATCTAATTATCTTTCATGAAATTAAAAGTTTAATATACTACCCCAATAGACTTTCACACTTTGGAGTACCTGGCTACACAGATACACAGATACCAGAGCAAGTCACGTGGTAAGCAAGGCTTAGGAAAATCCCAGTGAATTAATTACTGACTACTGTCAAAGAAGGGTTATTTCTGAGTTTGTGGGAAAAGCAGATTTCAAGAAAAGGCAGAAGGGTAAAGCTCTTTATTTGCACTCAAAACACCAGGATATGTCATTCTACTTGGAAAGCTCTTGAAAACACAAAGGAGGGTGGCAGGAAGACCCCCTCCACCCCATGTTCCCCAAGTGCCACCACCTATGAACACGGACATTTACAGGTGAAGGACCCTCTCTTCAGTTGGTTTTCACCTCTCATTGACAGGAACTTTTTAACATTGAAACACCAGACAAGAACCTCCAGCACTTACACAAGGCCTTGAACATAAATGAACTTCTAGGAGCAGCTTTTGCCCTATGGGTATATGCATCATGAAACTGAGTTTAATGTTTAAAGATTGGTTTTGTATCTCCCATAAAGGCACAAAATTAAAACCAGAGCATTACTCTGCTGAATACTCACATCTCTGCAACAAACACACACACATCCCCCTTTATGAAAGAAGGATAAGCAAAGCAAAACTTACATCAACAGACAGATCCAGGAGCTGTGCCATTCTCTTCATTGTAATTCTGGTATAATATTTAGCCATTATTCTAATATTCTGGAATAAAAGTGTTCAGAGTAGAGGGTTATGTGCAAAAAATAATTGAAGCAGGCTGCAAAAATATAAAAGTCCATGTTAAAAGCAGATTAGGAACTATAGTGCTCTAATGGCAGTCCAGCATGTGGGACATGAAGGGTTGTGAACAAACAGCTCTTTTGCTGGTGAAGTATAAAAATCTCTACATGATGAATTATTAAAAAAAGAAATAACCAATTATGAATTTAATACAAAGCAAGACTTTCTGATTGAGCATTCATGTTTCAATAAGGCATAAATCTCATTTGAGTTCAATATGCTCTCTTTGGTGGCACCTGTGCCACGTATGTATCATAAAGATATACATGCAAGTAAAATCTTGAAATACAACTCAACAGAAAAGACACCTTATCTGCTGCTTTACTAGCTACTTTTCTGTCTTCTTTGTGATTAAAATACAGCAAGCAAAAACCATTTTTAGCTGAGGCACTGAGTACACAGCTACTGCCTACAGACACTGATACTTACATGTTCCACAACTCTGTTCTTTAAATCTTTCCATCTCTTTTCACCTTCCTCTGTACAGCCAAAAACATCTGTTGCAGGACTGTCAAGGGATCCTTCTCTCAACTCCTTCCCATATTCTTCAACTAGGGCACTCCACCTCATCAGCTCCATGGTGGTAAATAGTTTTAGGAGGTCTCTAAATGTTTTAGCACAGTTGAATTACAATCCTGTATTAATAAGGCCTAGTTCACACTTCAAATAGATCTAAGGCATAATTTTAAATGTTTTATTCTTATTACCATAAATAATGGGGGCAGCTCAAGTCAGACTGTTTTTCTAACAAAGATCTTTCCCTTACAAGAGACAATCATTTTCACATAGAACAATCATGACATTTTTGCAGTATTCTTAATGCAGCATTAAATTCAGAGTTGCTAACAGCAAATTCAGCATAGAGATTTCACTTGCACTGTTAGAGAGGGACACTTCTTAATCTAAGAACTGTTTATTAGAAAAGATACTTACTTATACTTGGGGATTTCTTCTAGCTTTTTGTCACTACTAATTCTGTGCACCAAATCAGACTGTTCATTGTCATAAGGTGAAAGAATAACATAAAGAACAACGCTCTTCAGTGCCTGTTTAAAAGGAAAGAGTGTGGGGTTTTTTCCATAATTAAACAGAGGAATTGCCAACAATGATTACAGAGCTTGGAGTTTAATATGTAAAAGATTTAAGCTCAGTGTATTCAGAAATTAAGGTGAAATTGATGTCATCTTGCAGAAATGAACTGTGGTACATTTAAATTGACACAGGTTAACCAAAATTCTAGTATTTCAAATAAATACATGAAGAAAAAAAAATTTTGCAAACGTGAAAGACATCTGTACTGCACACAGAACAGCACCACTGAGACCACACTTGCACAGCTGTTTGTAATCTCTACAGTTGAGACATTCTCAATTTCAAAGATAATATAATGAAGATGTTGGTTATAAACATTCTTTTGAAATCCACTTTATTATATCTGTTTTCAACTAGCCAATTTGTTAGTATAGCCATTTAAACAAAAACAGACTGATGAGCTATTTCATCCACTGTACACTGATGTGGTAAGAAATGGGGATCTGCCACATGGAAACACAGACATTTTGTATGTGTAAGTTTTCTTACCTGTTGCCACTTTTCACTTTCAGCCTGGATACAGGGAGTGTCATAAATGGCTCTGTAGTGCTTACAGATGGAGAGGTAGGAGCCTTCATGTTGATCCAGCTGGATCATTAAGTTGTAGTATTTCAACTTTAGTTTCTGAAACAGTATCAAAAAGTCAAATTAACACAGCTCCACGACAGGTAAATGAAATTCAACTGAACCCCAGAAAACAGAGAGATTTAAATAAATACACTTGGACCTGAAGAGAAGTAAATCAGATTAAAATTTGTGTGGAGGGTACTGATAATGAGTGAGCAATCCTCCAAGGACTTACTTCTGTGTTTTCTTCTTGAAAAAATTTTGTATTAATTTTTTTGCTGATAATTTGAGTCCGAATATAGTCTTTTACAGCTAGACAGAGTCTCATCTGCTCCAAGATAAATTCTACACGTTCTTTCTTTTCCATTGAACCGTAGGTTTCCACCTGAAATGAAAACAAAACTACTTAATGTTGTCAAAGTCAAACCAAGTGAAGGCTTAACTGTGCCAGAAGAGTGGGAGGTTGTCTGGAGGTGGAACACACCAAAACAAACCAACAGAAAAAAAGCTATGACAAAGCAAGTGAAAATGGAATAAAGGTTATTCTATTTTAGTTATCACCCCCACTTACACCAAAGAATCCACCAACACTAAACTCAATGCACTAGGCAGAGAATTGCAATCTACTTTCCAATTGGAAAATATTTTATGAAACCAAACCATGAGATTAACAAAAGCAGTTAAAGCTGAACTGCACGTTCATCTCATTCCAGACATTTCTGCAAACATACCTGATTCAGCTCCTAAATAATCTCAGAACAGTCAGAATTATTGCTATTGCTGATGCACCTCTGAGTTCCAAGGCATTACCTGCAACTCCTGCAGAATCGAGGCAGCCTCTTTCACATCCCCGTTCTGTTCCTTTATTGTTGCAAGTGTCTTTGTCAGGCGAGCTCGCTCGATTTCCACGTATATCTGAGGGCACGAGGAAGAGTTTAAACATTGGACTTTTCTAAAGAGGAGTGCAAACTCTGAGACTTCAAACCCTCCTGGGAAATACACTTGATGTGTCATCATGCATTAATTTGTTGTGTATCCATCCACTATGCTGGCACTATCCACAATATACACTGATGAAATACAATTGATAATTGTCACGTCAAACTTTTTGGACCAAATTAAGCTAAAAAATAATGTCTACACTGACGTATGATTCTTCAAGCAAACACAAAGGGATATGCCCTGTGAATAAAGTATTACATATTTTGTCTGCTAAAATATATTGAAACAGATAGGAAATTACACTTTATGGTTAATGTGTACTAAGTACGACCCTTTAAATTATTTCACTTACTCCTAACCAACAAGACTTGATTACTAACAATTTAGACTAACAGACAAAAGTCATAACATTGACACAAATTTGCCTTAA
This sequence comes from Erpornis zantholeuca, assembly GCA_013400515.1. Lineage (NCBI taxonomy): Eukaryota > Metazoa > Chordata > Aves > Passeriformes > Timaliidae > Erpornis > Erpornis zantholeuca. The sequence continues at coordinate 24,273 of VZTN01002607.1, read as the reverse complement.
TTCATAACTATTTTCTTAGCAAAAGGACACAATATAAGTAACTCACTTGGTATAATGCTTTGGTATCGCCTTCCGGGTACCACAACTATATGTAACATCTTGCTAAGTGCAGGAGAAATTAAACTAAACCTGCCAATTTCTCTACCCAATTCAAATACATAACATTTTAAAAAGTGAGAAGTAATTGGCATTTTAGAATTTTGAAATGTATTACTGCCTATATTAATAATACATCCAGATACCTACATCATAGGAACATGACCAGTGTTTCAGCATATGATTTAAATACGGAAAATATTTGCAGTCTTTCAGAAGGAAATAAACTACTTGGCTTCTCAGGTGAATTTTAAAATTACTTTTGCTCTTACCTGCACAAGATTAAAAAAATAATGCTAAGAAACCACGCTTTTAAAGAAGGTGAACATTTTTATTCTACCTTTTAGACACTGAGTCTTAAAACAAAACCTTACTTTTCCTTCTGTGACCATGCGCAATGTGTCGATTAAGCGCAGTTTGACTGGCAAGTCTGTGATTTCTTCAACGTAAGTGCAGCACTGCTGGACCATTTTAGCAACTGCCTAGTATGAAAACAGAGGGGAAAAGCATACTGTTATTTTAGATTTCCCTAATGAATTCAAGCTATAACACTCAGAGGTAAGTAATAAATAGTTCACATCACACTAAAGAGACTCATTTCAGCAAAAAGCACACGAGATCCATCTCCTCACTCTGATTAATGCAGATGTGTAAAATGATGCTATTAACTGATGCTACAAGGCAAATGTGGTGCTGTTCTGCAACTTTTTTATCTCAGTTTTTCCAATACTGAAAATAATCTATGCCATGCAGTTCTATCCTGAAAAGCAATTCCTCTTTTGCCAAACCCACAAGACTCATACAGACTGGCAGAACTTCTCTGCTTGCCCTAAGGCACGCATGGCTGAAGAGAGATGTTTATCTTCTCTTAACTGTGTGCACTACCCCATCTCTTTAAAACACCTATAGATTTCTCAGGAAGGGAAAGAAGAGGGATGATATTTTCCTTCAGTGGCAAGCAAAGGTATTGGAATGTGCACTTCTGGTAAGAACACTGACAAATCTGGTAAAATTATTATTAAAATACCTACTTCTAAAATAAACCCCAGAATTAAACTTCTAGAAATGTCTTCCTCCAGAAGTTTCTCAAAATTCAGCTGGAATGATCCACGCCTTCAACTACAGTCTGTGCAAGGCAGAGAACTAAACTGTATTCTTACTTATATGAACACTAGTGATGATTCTGCACACAAAACAACAGATAACCCTTTCCTTCCTAAAGCAATGATGCCATTAAAATTACCTGTTGCTGACTTCTATTTAAGTCAAACTGAACAAAGAGAGTGCAATAAACTTCACACTTTCTTAAATGCAAGTGCTTTATACCAAAGTATGCCAGTTTCAAGAGCAAGCATGCAAAGCACACATTTCATATGAGCACAATAAATTGCAGTAATTGTTTAATGTACATCTGAACATGAAGAATGTATCTACAATACACACTGCAGAAGAGTGTAAAGATTAACCACCATCTTTACACAGAAATTCCCTACGCATACGGAGGAACCAGATATGTAATACAGCTCCAAAACACAGGGGGTTTTTATTTCAAAGGATTAAATTCACCTGTTTTAACTGACTTCTTCTCTTTGATAGAAGAATAATATTTTCATTAAGAGCATCCCAGTCTTTAGCTTCGTAACACATTTTCACTATGGCAACTAAGATTCGGGATGTGGAGACCATGTCAGAAGCCTGTAACAAACCAAGAGTATGTTAGAGATAGGATAAACAATCTGAGCCCTCCAGCAACTGCACTTGTTTTACACAAAGGGGAAAAATCATTGTATCTGTTCCCACTGATTTGCTTTTTAAAGAAAAGAAAGACAGATGCTCCAAGGATACACCAAGTCCCTTCATGACTTTAACAAAGTGGAACATGAGGTGTGTAGCACATCCCAGCACCACCTTGCACTACTCACCGTCCGTGTTTGTTTTTCCAGGGAGAGAAGGTTTTCAATGACTTCTTGCAATCTTCCTTCCTATTAAGACATGCAAACAATTATCTCCATGAGTTAAGAACGCAATTCAGTTTGAACTGAAAGTAGGCTCAAATTCTCACATAAATAAAAGCCCAGACCACCTTGTACATTCATTTAAACCTTTTTCTCCTTAAAAAATGTATGCATAGCACTAACTTTAAATACATGGCTCTACACAGAGATAAAACTGAAGAGGTACTAGTTTTATTTTTGCACAACACATGCTCCAAATTGTCTGCCTTGGGAGAGAAACCTGGCAAGTTTCAGACAGGTTTGGTGAGCTCACATTCATTGAGCTGCGTGGAAGACTCATTTCTTCTCTGGCCAAAACACAGCTTTGAGTGAGATCAGATATGCAATTAAATACCTTGGCCAAAAAAATTGTTCACTTATTACTCTCATCCATCTTCATATCTTAATTACAGTGTATTATACAAAGTATAAACTACAAGCTTTACAGGCTAAGCATGGAATTATAGTAGTTCTGTTTTTGGAGGGGTTTTGAGAACTGTAATTGCCTTTGTTTAGAGGAGTGTAAGATAACACAATGTACTTTTAGTCCTAAGTTGCAATTCCTAGCAAATATCTTGTTAAAAAAAAAAAGTTAATATGGGTGAATTTTTAACAGCCCATGGCAGTGGTGGGGCAGCAAAAAAAGGTTAGAAACTAGAAACAAGAAACGGGTAGAAAATGAGTAACAAACCACAGAAAATGGCATTTGTTTCTAAAACATCCCAGCTGAAATATTTTGGACTACATACAATGGTTTATCAGGGATGTGCTGTTACTGCCATAGAATTCATGTTTTGCAGAATGACACATGGCCATGATGTCCATTCCTGTGCAGAGCTGTGCCTGTAGGATAAAATCCCTGTGCCCACTCTCCACACAATAGTCTTAAGATAATCTAAGATGCAATTTATTTATCTTAAGGCTACTGCCTTCAGAACTGTACAACATGTGTGTCTTTCACAATGAGACACGTGCATCAAGCAGAGCATGTGCAGCATGTAGAGTCAGATGCCATCCTACTGGGACAACAAATGACAGCAACAACAGAGAAGCTATGGCTGCCCCATCCCTGGAAGTGTTAAAGGCCAATTTGTACGGTTTTGGAGCAACCTGGTCTAACAGAAAGAGTCCCTGCCAATGGTAGGGGGTGGAATGAGATGAGCTTAAGGCCTCTTCCAACCCAAACCATTCTGGGATTCCATGGTTCTGTATTTTCTGAGATCTGGGGTGTACAAAAATCTCCAGGCCACAGAAGAACTTTTTTATGAAACACAGTGGTGTGCTCGACCACTACAATCCCATATACAACACATCCTGCAGTCACACAGGGTGTGTGCACAGACGTTGTTTACTGAGCCGAAGGAGGCAGAGACAGCCCCAGCGCCTGTCCTGGCCCTGTCCCTCTATTCCAGCTCCTTGGGGCTCGCATGTAACCGAGTTAAAAGATGCCAAGCGCTGCATATCCAGCGTGACCCGGGACAACCCATACGAAGGCAGCCCTGACGCACAGAGCCCCAGGATGAACTAGCAACTCCGCGTGTGCCCGCGGGCAGGGGCAGCAGGAAAGAGCCACAGCCCTTGTGGTGGACTGGGGCCCTCTGGTTCCCTCTCCCGCGAGGCTGCGCCCCGAAACCTCGTCCCGTCTCAAAAATCACAGAATAGGCTGAGCTAGAAAGAACCCACAAGGATCATCGCGTTCTTCAACACACGACATCCCTAAAAATCCATGTGCCTGAGAGCGTTATCCAAACATTCCCTGAGCTCTTGCAGGGTTGGGGCCGTCACCACTGTCCTGGAGAGCAGTTTCAGTGCTCGGCCACCCTCTGCTTGGTGCCCCTGAACCTCCTACACACCCCTGAAACGGCGGAGCCGTCCCACTCCTTTCTTTCCCCAGCGCGGCACGGAGAACCCGCAACCAGACCCCTCAACACCGCATCGTGGGGCAGGATGCGGCCGCGGGTCGCTCCGCGCCGCCTCCACGCGCGGCCTAGCGCGCCATGACTCAGCCCGTCCGCCCCGCCAGGCTTCTCTCCCGCCTCACCTGCGCCAGCCGCTCGCACTCGGGCAGCCGCTGGTCCACGGTCGCGCTGTAATCCACCTCCATTTTGACGATGCGGCCATNAGCCCCACCGAAGGACCCCGCGCCGCAGCAAGCAGGCACTGCTGAGGGCACCCACGACCGCCTCAGGACCCGCGGCGGGGGAGGTGCCGCCTCTGAGCGGATCCGCCCCGCCCCCTGCTGAGGGCACCGGGACCGCGGCTGCCGTGCTGAGGGGATCTGCCCTCCATCCGCCCCTCTGAGGGGTTCCCGCCCCTTTGAGGGGACCCGATCTGCCCGTCTGAGTGGATCTGCCGCTTAATCCACACCTCTGAAATCCAGTCTGGCCGGGGGACTCCCCGGCCCCCAGCAAGGGCAGCTGAGTGTTGGTGCCAGGTGTGGCGGTGACATCTCAGTGACATCTCTCGGAGTGCGGTCACGGCCCCCAGTTTGCCCTGTGGCCTCAGCACGGCTACGGGGCTGGCACAGTTGTCACAGCCATGGTGTTGCTGGTAGCTGGGGGTGGTGAGGCGGGAGGACAGTAGTTTTGTGCTGTTCTCCCACATTTGGGGACTACCTGGCCGTGTTGACACGTTACGTGTGGCCGCAGTGGAACACTGGGTTCTGTAGCTGCTGATTTCACCTTGGTGGTTTCACTATGTCTCATTCCAGCCTTGAGTCATTTAATCACCCGGCATTGCTGGAGACACGGGGTAAAGGTCGGACACACTATTGCTTTTAAAGAGCACAAGGATCCTGATCTAGACAGTGTTGCACCATCAATGTGTTGGATAAGTTGTGAGACGTTGGTGCAATGCCTGTGTGTGCAGGTTGTCGTCATCTCCCAGCAAAACTTCGTACACTACAGAAGTTTCATTCACTGGGGAAATTCAAAAAAACTCCCTCGTGTTTGCAAGCAAACAACCCAAATACTGAACAGGGAATATTCAAATACGCAAATACTGAATCAGAATTGCAGAATGGCTTGGGTTGTAAGGGACTTTAAGATCACCTAGTTCCAACCACCTGCCATTGGAATTGTTTTATGTTATGTAAGATTTCCAGAAAGAAGAAATTACATTTTGTGTTGTTACTTTCAGACTATACAGTACACCAACACATTAATGTGGCAAAGGGGTCTTTAGGATAACTCGTTTAAATCTTTTTGACAGAATTAAGACTTGAGTTCCTACATCTGCTGCACTGGTGTAAATTCAGAGTAATTCAATTAAGTGAATTCAGAGCTCCAATACTTTGTATTTTTCAGTTGTGCCTAATACATGCCTTCCAATTAGCACAGCTCAGACTGTGGGCTTTGAATCACTCTGTTTGAACACAAACTTCATTTTAAGAGTCTGCTAACAGAATTTATCCATTAACCTTTATCATTTTTACTTAATTTCTATTGACCTAAGTACTAAAATACATGCATGTACCACACGGAGCATTAGTTGTTCTTCCTTAACTCCAGCCATTTCCAAATTTCTACAGTTATTTTTACAATCTCATTCTTTTAGCACATGGTAATATTAGTATATTTTTACAGGTGATCGATTGGGAGTGATGGCTTCCAGGGAAGTTAAAAGTCACATGCTAATCTAATTGAACATAGTCCCATACACAGTAATTTTGTTAAGACAAGTGACTGAAAGAGGAAGAAAATAAATGCCTTCTGCAACTGTTGTTCTTCTTTACCTGCATGGGTACGCTGGGAAATGAGGAGACAGCTGTTGCCTCCAATATAGAATCCCTGAGTGGCTAAAAAAGAAACTAAATTCTTATTCAAAAGTCTTTAGTGAAACACCCAAAGAAATAGCTTGGCTCTTACTGCCTCTTACTCTGAAGTGACACTTTGCTGACACAAGTCCATCTGGAGTTCATACTCAGCATAATTTAACATATGGGCTTTTTCCCTCCAGGTCAGAAATGGAAAACGAGTTAAAAAGGTCTCATTTTCACAACAGAGCATAGAGAGTATGTTGCAGAGGTAAGAGTAAAAATTTCTGCCAATTCACGGAAAACCCAAAAGACCCAAAATTGAGGCAGGCATGCTTGGCAGGCACTGCCTGGCTCGTGGGAGCTGCAAGTTTTCTGTCTCATCTTGTCCCCTGGGAAGCGTTTGGGGGGTGTGCTTTGGAAAGAGTCTGGGCACTCACAGTGGGGAGTTGTAAGGGATACCCTTGGGGTCACTGCTTTTCCCCAGGTGTATGTACAACCAGCACAAGACAGAGCTATGGTTTGGGGTGACTGGATAATGTTTTGCTGCAAGTACAGGAAGTAGTCTTGGTTTCCATTTTAAGCAGGTTCTGTATTTGACCCACTGCTTTCTGCAGATCTGCTTTGTTAATGTACACAGAGCTATAAGGTTTACTTTGTGTTAAAAGCAAGTGATAGGTGATAAACTAGTTTAATTCTTTCTCCTGGTTTTATTGAAATCAGTGTCCTTGCCTATAGTTGGGTACCATCAAGGCCCTATGCCAAGAAGTTCAGGTTCTTTTACACTGCTTTTCAGCAGAAAGCAGAAATATTGTTCCCAGTGGGTGAAAGCATTAGCAAATCACTTAAAGCTGAAGGATGTTTTAGATCTGAATTTGGATGGTCTCTCATCTGTGGGTAATACCACAGAATCACAGAATCATTAAGGTTGGAAAGACTTTTAAGATCATCAAGTCCAAGTGTCAGCCCAGCACCGCCAGCACTATGTTCACCACTAAACCATGTCCCCAGGTGCCACATCCAAACATTTTTGTCCACTTCTGGAGATGATGACTCCACCACCTCCCTAGACAGCCTGTTCCAATGCTTCGCAACCCTGTGAAGAATTTTTTTCCGAAATCTAATCTATACCTCCCCCAGCACTGCTTGAGGCCATTTCCTCTCATCACTTCTTCCCTGGGAGAAGAGCCCAACACCGCCCAACCCCGGCTGCCCCCTCCTGTCAGGGAGTTGTGGAGAGCCAAAAGGTACCCCCCTGAGCCTCCTTTTCTCCAGCCTCCAGCTCCCTCAGCCACCCCTGGTGCTCCAGACCCATCTTCAGCTCCATTCCCTTCTCTGGACACACTCCAGCATCTCAATGTCCTTCCTGCAGTGAGATATCACCAGGTATTGCCTTGGTTTTGTGATTTTGCTTGGAATTCCAGGAACATACAGTACCAACATTATGAATTACAACCACAGTTTTCATATTTATAAATGGCTGTGTCAGATTTGAGACAGTAGTCTCATTAAACACATTGTTCATACCTCAGCTGAAAATCCAGACTGTTAATAGAGCTCCCAGATTTTTTATTTCTTTGTGTAGGTGTTTGCACTTCCCTGGGAAGGCAGGGATGTGAAATATTGTGCCATTATTGCAAGGGGCTGGCAAACCAACGTTGTTGGCTCCAGGAGATGGCACTGTGTCCTCTGGGCTAAGGATTATACCCACAGCTCTGAAATGTACATCCAGAACCAATGAAATTCTGAGGGGCTTTTGCTCTTTCTTGTTATGAAACATGCATTTCATTGTAGACCTAAATTCCTCTTTAACTGTCCCAAATATGGTATTTCATCGCTTTTATTTTTTTGCAAATAACTGGTATGTAAGTGCAGATATGTATTTTACTCTTACAGATCTTCTCTGCAATCCAGTGAATGGCTTTATAGCCACTGGGAGCACAGAATAAACAGTAGGATGAGCATTTAAGACATGAAATGCTGAGGTTGTGTAACAATTCAGAGTTCCTAGGAAGTTTCAGAATTGGGTTCCTGTGCATTTCAAGTTGTAACTCAATGATGGGTAAATTTCTCTGAAAAACACAACCCCAAGCATATTAAAAATCGATTTCACTAACAAATTGCTCTCTAAAGGAGGGAGGAGAGACCTCCTAAAACGGTTCTGGCTTTGTAGTTCAACTAGGAAGGAGGCGTTTTCTCACTGAACTTTATGCATGCCATTTGAAAGTAAAAAAACGATATGAAAAAAGGGGTTTATTTGTGCTGCGAAATGTGCTGGCTGATAGCGGAGGGCTGACCAGAAGGGAAATGGGTGAGGCCTCCACATCCTGTGTATGTCCGCACCGAGCGCACGCTGTCCTTTCCTTTTGTACCGGGGGGCGGGTGCAAGCCCGAGGCTCACGGGCTCGCTTCTGCTGCACCGGGGTGTAAATGCTTTGCAAGGTGCTTTGTCACACGTAAAGCAATAAACTTCCAAAACCCGAGAAGTCTTCACGGCGGAATTAACTGAAATCGCGAATCCTTGGGGCTCGGCGCTGCCGGTGTCCCCTTGCATGGAGGCGCCGGCGGGCGCTGCCCGGAGCCCCGTGGCCCGGCCCCGCTGAACCCACCCGAG
>VZTN01002607.1:3373-15693 GCA_013400515.1 Erpornis zantholeuca | reverse complement strand
TTTCGGCTCGTTTGTTCTTTTCGCCGCCCCAGGCATGTCTTGACACAGCCGCGAGAGAGCCCGGCGTTTCCATGCACTTCCGACGGATGTCTTCGGCTGGGGCGAGAGCGGTGGGGGTTTGAGACTTTGTAGCGTATCTCGGTGCGAGCGTCTGTGAGATTCCCATGATCGCAGTGTGAAGGAGGAAGAACTGGGAGAAAGAAGCGGTTGTGGCGGTTTCTCTTCTTGCTGGGTCAGCCTTCCTGGATGGTTGCATTACTGTCTTGTGGACACATTGTCAAGCGCGCACAGAGAAAGAGGCTTGATTATTTTCCCCCGTGTTTGGTTTCCGTCGTGATCTCTGTGCAGAAAGCACCACTTTTCTCCCAGTTCGCCGGTCCGCACTGAGCAGCAGGAATATGCTCATGAAGGAGTACCGGATCTGTATGCCTCTGACAGTTGAAGAGGTAAGATCCGCGCTCGTACCGAGACGCTGTTCATTTACCGAGGCTTTTCCCTTGCAAGGCGAATTGAGGTTATATTTATTTTGCTGAATATTTTTTTCTTCATGTAATGAACTTAGTTGGAGATGATTGGTTAGAGAGGAATGTTTTTATTGGAAAATATAAGAATCCTGAAGGAACGAAGGTAACTTAAGTGTATCAAAAGCATTATGTCGTCAAAATATTGATTATAAAGATGTTCCAACCAGATATTCAGAGGAATTTCATGCATGTTTGCAAGGGAATGCTTTGTGCTGGAATTTCTATTTGATAAAGCATTTGTCCAAAACCCAGATTCTAAATATATTTCACCTTTGCTTAAAATACCCTCGCAGCTGAACGTGGCCTGAAACTCCAACACAGGTAGGGAAGAGAGGTGATCATTTATTAGTAAAACTTTGTTGTCGTTTAAAGAAGTGATTGAAAGTCAAACAACTCTTTGTCGGTGTTCTGAACTCTGTGTTAGGAACATTATGTTTCTATTTATCTGCTCACTGTTTTAATTAAGACACGGACAACTACATGGAGTACACGTGCTCTGGAGTTCATGAAGTGTTTGTGGGCGCAATTAGGTGCCCAAAGGCCTGATGGTCCTTGGAAAGGAGATGGTGCTTTATTGTTTAGTGTACTAAAAGTACAGAAAACATCGGTGTTTTCTTATTTGGCCATTTCTGCTGCGAATTGGGCGTCGCGGAGGGGAACGAGCCCGCTCTGAGCGCGCAGTTTGCGCCGAGCTGCGCGCAAAGTTCCGCTGGTGCCGCGAGCGGCGGCGGGGCCGCCAGGGGGCGCCCCGGCACGGCCCCGCCGGAGGGCCCCGGCCGAGGGTCCCGGGCGGAGCGCCCCAGTTCGCTCATTAATCCGCTAATTAATGCACACATTTGCTCTTTGGGGCCTTCCAGGCGACTGTTTTGCCGCACAGTTTTATTTTTTGCAATACGTGTGGAGAAGTCCTCGCGGGTATGACAGAGTAGTCGTCTCAACGGTCTTTTTGTCCGTATTTTCAGGTTTGGCAAATTAACAGTTCTCGAAAACTCAGAATTGGAACTGCCAAATATTTACTTCAGGCTGCTCAGGAAATTCCTTCTGCTGGGAGCAGGAGCTAAAACCACCACATACATGAAGTTAAATGGGCATAGGTTAAATTCTAGTATCTTTCCATCCACATTATATTGTATGTTGTGATATTGGATGGCATTATTCTTTTAATACATAATTTTCTTTGTTTATTACATTACCCTAATGTACACAACATTTTATCCAAGCCAGTTCCTGATGTCCTTAGACTACCACACTTAGTTAATAACAGTTCATTACATCATCAGAAGGGAGCAGATCTAATTTATTTTGAAACATTATTGTTAAACAAGATTTCCAGAGGCAGAAAAGTTCAGAAATCTTCCAAAACAGGAATGGTTGATTCATGATGAGGCAGAAAGCAATGCTGGATGTTCTTTGTTCTCTAGAATGTTAACAGAATTAGTAAAGATACTCGATTTTGTAGTTTCTCTCAAATTGACTCATCCATTATTTAATCCAAGCACTGAAGCTGAGATGCTTTAATGAGGAACCTAGAACATGTCTGATGTTTAGCATCAATTTAATTATTAATTATAAAATGAACAAGGACAAAATGGTGAAATTAGCAAATACCTTATTTTTCTTACAGTATTTCTATTCTAAAGAAATCCCACACTGGATTTCTCATAGTGGTTCATCTTTGTGACATTTCTTACAGTCTTAGGAAGGTGGTGTTATCTTATTTTTACCCTCGGTTGCACATTAAGTACCAGCACTGTGTGATATTTTTTGCCATCTGTGTAGAGCAAGGTGCTGCATTGTGCAGTCATCAGGAGAACATCATGGGGCAACACTCACCCTCCAAAAGCCAAGAGCATTTTGGTTCTGAGAGGCACAAACTGCCCTCTGCAGGGTGCAAAGTCACTCTGAAGTTCAGTGGGCTTTGGGGGAAAGGCAGTTTCCAAAGGATCTGCAAGTTCCCACAGGTCTGGGATGCTGGGCTCTGATGTGCTGGGTACTGGGGTACCTGACTCTCGTGGACACTACTGGCAGTTAAACACCCAAGGATTTTTGAGGTCCTGTGTCAAGAGGTGTGGGAAAAATGCAGTTCTTTCTTATGCAACAGGATGGATTCCATTTTTGTGCTGTTTTTCATATGTAGACTTAATAAACTCTGTCTTTTCTGTTGTTCAGACGTTCTGCCTTTCAGCCTCTGCACTTTATATGTATATCCAAAAGCAATTCCTTGAGCAGTTTTCTTTCTTTAGCACTGCCTTGCCAGTTATCCATCCATAGAAGTCTCACAACATGAATGAGAAAGAACTATGTCCTTAATTTGTGGTGGTGTCACCAACACAAGAGTCATTTCCATATCATTCCTGTGAAAATAATCTGGCACAGGCAGCAAAATGAAGTGTTAGGTCTGTCAGCCAAGCACCTGTATCCAATCTTCTGTAGTCAGATTTTGTGTGTAATAGCAAAAAATGTGCAGTAGAGTGTTGTGTAATGTCCAGGCAAGTAACTGAAGTCGTGACCTTGCATGTAAATACCTGTGCACGCAGCAGTGTAGGAGTTAGTGTTGCTCTGGCTGACTATTACGACCTAAATTTATCTCTAGAGAAGAGTAAAAACTGATAGATGTCAGTGTAACAGCAGCACTGTCTCCAGGTTTAAAGAGTTTCTGGCATTGTTGTGGATAGGAAATTCCTTCATTAGCTACTGCAGATCCTGTTCCTGAGATGTTCTTTCCTTGATGCCCTTATTAGATAAGATACCCAAATATTTATAGGACGTTTGTTTATCTACCTGTCTGCTTGGAGGCCAAATGCTTTCTTGCAAAGAAAACATTTCCTAATAAATGCTGGTTGCTACAGACTGAACTGTTGTGGTTGTATTTTGAGCCAGGATACAGGAGCTGGAGATGTGTATTTGTTCCTTGTCCATAAGCACCAGGAAAGATGGGTTGTTCCAAGAGTTCTTGCTGAGATGCAATGACACCACACTACAGTTCTTATTCAAGGCTGAGGCTTCCTCAGTAAATGGAATTTTTGACAGCTGCTTAGGTCTGTTACATGTGCATAGTCACAAGCTGCTCGATCAGCTTGAAAATAATTTGAGAAAGGAAGAACTGTGTTAACTGCTAAGCAAAATAATAACTGCAGTAAGAACTTTGCAAATAAGATCAAGATGGAACTGTTGGTTGACAAAACCAATATGATTGCCAATGGGAAGTCATTCTTTAACTCATTTGTGGTACTTTTGGCAAATTCAATCCTTCTGTTAATGTTGAAACCTTATAAATTAGAAAAAGGCATTTCTTTGCATTAGTATATAAAGCAAGTAAAATCTGTTTCAGAAATTCCATAGGATATGTTACCAGTCTTCATTCCAGCTGCAATTAATAAATGAGCCTGCTGCTTGGTTATTTCTCCCCCTGCATTTTGATGTGTTAGTTCATTCTTACAAATAGCTTGTTACATTGTATGAGAGAATATTATAAGAGGCTGCATTGTGGGTTTTAAATATCATCAGTTAAAGAAATACATTCCTAAGCAAGTCAAAAGAACACCAAGCAATTGAAAAAAGCAGAGATGCTAAAAAATTCTCAGGCTTAGAGCACATTACAAATCAGAATTCCACAATTTTTCACAGGAAGGATTACATGGTTTTGTGCTTTTGAGATACCTTTATCTGAAAATGTAAACCAAATGTGATAGATTAACATGGTACTGAACTCTTCTAGAAAAGGCAAAGTATAGTGAAATTCCTGATTTGTGTGGAAAGTGATTATTCTTTAGGGAAATAGATGGAAAGACGTTTTTGCTGCATCCTGTTGAAAATGGAATTGTTACTGCTGTAAAATGCTATGTGAAGTGTGATGTGAAGAGTGATGTGAAGCTGAGTTGTGTAAATTTGAAAGCTGAACATCAAATAAACTACAGGAGTCATAGTCTTTTTTCCTTGGAAACAGGGATGACCGTTAAGGTTTCTGTTAGTTCTGAACTGTACATGCATGGCCAGTACCTAAAGTCCAAACAGGTTTCTCTTTCCTTTGTTCTTTATCTCAACCAAAATTATCTCTGCTGAGGCTGGTGGAATCACTCCCACTCTGTGTTTTAAATAAAAGCCAAGTTGGATCTGTGGGGAGCACTGCCTGCATGAGGTGTGGAGGAACAGCTGTATTGTCATGAATACAAACAAGCAGAGACCTGCAAAATGTCTGTAAATGTAGATCATGGCTTTTCAACAAAAAGTCCTTTCAGTATTAACAAATTATGGTTTTAGAGGCATTATCCTTGCTCCTTTATAAAAATATCCATTGTTTAGTTCTTGTTTCAAACATGAATTCTCCCAGTGTGGATTATTTACGTAAAATTATTTCAACAACATCTGTGTAAACAGTATTTGGATTCTCTGAATCTTGTGTACACTTCTTCTTTAAAAGATTTCGTAGTCTCCTATTTTATGTACAAAGGGTACATGTCATAACATGTTTTATTCAGACAGATTTAAAGCTCATTGTAAAGCATTTGAGAAAGGGTTGTTATCCTTGAGAGTCAGCAGGTGTTAAATTATTTGGACATAACTATATGTATGTAGTACACCAAAGCCTTTAGTAGAGTATAAAGTGTAAAATAATTTTTTTCTAAAGTACAGTGATCTGCTGCAGGGCAAACTACATCTACTCAATCTGCAATTAATACAGATAGATTAATAACAGTCAGCTATGTGCATTTCCTTCATTTCCCAACTATAGCCACAGAACATATTTTCAGGAATATATAAATGTATAGAACACTTGTAAAAGCAGTATGTTGGTCATAAGCAAGAGGACTGTAAACAAACTTAAGGTGAAGTCATCTTATCAAAATTAATTTATTTTAATTACTTGTAAATTAAATCATAGTTGGACCATGTCATGTCCGTGACCTCTGCAGAAAATGTTTATCTGGCATTTTTGAGCTGAGGTTGTCCAGCAAAAACAGAAGCTTATTGTGCAATTTTAATTTAAGCTATCAACAGCTCTAATGCATCTTACAGCAATTCCTTTACAAGATAGTGAATTGCTGTGAAACATAAAGGACCTTTGGTGTATTAATCATTCTGTCAGGAGATGCCTTCTGAGAACATCAGCAGCCTCACCTGCCTTTTGCAGTTAATACAGTGAAGGCACTGACACGTTTGTCTTAGGAGGATTCAGGGTTAATTATTGAGCTAGAAAACCTCTTTACACCATTATGAGCATTTTTTTACCCTTCAAAAGAATTCCTTGTGTAAGTCTCTTGTGAGCAAAGGGGTTGGATGTGGTGTTTGATGGGTGGTTGTGTCTACTCTCCTCACAAGGTCTTTGCTACACACAGTACGACATTAAATTCACTTTAAATCTTACAGCCTGGGAAGAATCATTCTAACAGATAAAATCCATGAGAGAAAGCATCAGAAGTTAACTATTAATACCGAGGAAAAATACCAATTGAATATTCTTTTGCTGCACAGTCTAGTTGCAAGAAGCAACAGATGAAAGTGAGAGCTGGTTTGTAGCATGGGAAAAAATAAACACCTTGCTTTAGTTTGGCCTTTTTATGTTAGTTGTGGTCAGCTGTAAAAGTACAGCAATGCAGAGCAGATGGCAAATCTTCACTGATCTCCACTGCAAATAGAAATCCAAAAATATGCAATTTTCTCCCTTTCTCCTGTTTGCACATTTCAGTGTAACTCTGTGAAAGAAACAAGACAATCTTTGTTCTGCAGACTTCAGTGTAAATCATTAAAAAAATCTTTCCGTGGAAAGGATTAGATATTACCCAAGGAACGCCAGACTCTGACATGCATCTCTCTTTATCTCTCTTGTTCTGTCTTTCCCTGTCAACACTTGTTTTCTCCAAGGTGTGCACCTATCTATCTATATCTATCTATATATATGTATAAAATAATGCTACACATTTGATTTGAGGGTTTTCTTAGCAAAATACAGACCCAGTTTTGCATTTCCTGTAAAAGAAAATGCAGCCTGCTGGTGGTTTAGGACATTTTCTAGCTAAAGCACTCTACAGAGCCTTGATGCTATCAAGAACTCCATGAGCTGTGTTTGTCTTTGAAGCATAATGTAGGTTTGGAAACAAAAGAACAGGGAGAGAAAAACACAGAATGTCAATACTGGCTTTTAAAACTTAGAGCTTTCTGGGTTTTTTTATTTTGGGGATGAACTTTGTCTTGCTGAGAACATGAAGTTCTTGTAAGAGTTGATGTTAGTGGTGAATGATCAGCACTTTTGAAATTCTGACAACTTCTGTTTATTTACCTAATAATGAATGTAGATGTCTGTATTGGCATCTTGAAATTTGATAGCTTTGATATGTCAAATAAATTTTCCCATAGTCCAGTCTGTTTAATGTCTTCATTCTTCATACTTTTAAGGTCAGAAATAATATAATTATACCAATTTTCATGTGCTTGACTGCGTATTTTATTAAAAAGTTAGGTGATTTATAGCTCTTAAAGTCTATAAAGCCCTTCAGATTAGAGGACGACAAAGGTTTATGTAATAACTAGGAAAGGTTACAAATTATATTTTCCTTCATGAGTATTCATTTGAGTCTGATAGGCATTTGCATTGTTAAAATCTGTTAAAGATCATGTTCTTGGGTACAAAAGGCTGCCTAGTCAGATAATGGAAAACCCATAGTTTATAACAATGATTCATTCACTGAATTCTTCTGAGTGACTGGTGAGCTGACAAATGTGTTCCCCAGGCTGCTCTTATAGAAGCGAGTTGGTTGTGGATGCTAACATCCACGGAGGATTTCCATCTTGGCTGCCCAACCTAGCACACAAGCAACTATTATATACCCTGAGCATGGGGATGGATAATACACACATGCAAACTCTTGAAATATCCTCAGTCACTGTGGGTAAGGAATAATCCTTTGTATCCTCATTCATGGAGAACTTAATTGGAATTTAAATTTTTACCCATAGTTATTATTTTCCTTATATTCTATTTTATCTTCCTTGGTTCTTAGAGCATTTATCATGACGAGCAGTAGATTTTGTGAGACTTTATACCAAAATAAAGCAAATAGTGACATTTCATACAAGTTTGCTGTGAGAGCCCTCCAGTGCAGCCTGAAGAACTCTGTGTAGGCATATTGTGCACATATTTAAGGGTAATTGCCAGTGTCTGCAGGCATCTAAAAAGCAAGGAGAAAGGTGCTCCCCAGGATTATTGACTGTGTTTCAAAAGGAGTGTAGAAAAGGTAATTAGATTCCAAGGTGGGTTAACAGATGGATTTACAGTCTGTAGGTGGGAGAAACCAGACTTGAACTTCACCTGTGTTTATATATAATGTTTTTAGTCTAGGCTTAGTCTTGTTTATCTCCTTCTAAGTTCATGATTTCTTTCCAATTTTGGTTATAAGTGATCAGCCAATTTTGAATCCTTGGATATGTATCAAAATGCTATTTTTAATTTTCTAAAGTACAATGCAGGGTGCTAAATTGTAGGAATGACATTTTAATGGCTCTTCTTGGGGAAAAAAAAATCTTCCATCTTTTTCTTGTTTGTGGTTAGAAAATGCTGAAGCAGTTTTGTACTTTTGCAGTTCCAAAGATGGTTTTGCAGTGCACCCTTCCAAGCTCCAGCCCATCCATAACTTGCACACACACTTAATTTAAAGCACCAGGAGTCATGTGAGTCACACACATGAATGTTTGTGGATTTAGGAAAAGACTTGTTCCTATGCTCTCCAGCAAAACCATGGTCTTTATTTAGGAGATTTTACGTGTCTGTTCTAAGATTAGTCTTGCCCAAGTGATTTAGGAATACTTAGGCTCTGTGGGAATTGTTTTCTGTGAGCATGCTGAGAATGCCTTATTTTCCATTTCATCACATTAAATGTCATCTTAGGTTTAATGTGTTCAGGGTTTAATTAATTAATGACTGTGTTCAGGGTTTTTTCTGTAAAAATGTTACTACAATGCATGACAAAATAATTGTGTGATAATGACACTCCAGTGTGACACACACTGTTGCTCCATTGCTTGATTAACAATCAGACACTGATAACAAACACAACTAATTTTTGAGTATATTTTCAGGTTTTTGCTCTCATTTTATATAAAAGTTATTGAAATAAGCTTTTGTGCTACTGTCACCATCTTACTTGAAAGGCTTCCAAAATACAGAAGTCTTCTACGAGCCAAAAAATTGTATTTATCAGAAAGGTAAAGACAAGGATAATTCTGTTGAAGTTCTTACCCATGCCAAGCTTGAATGTCTCCTGGTCATACACAGACAAATTTAAATAGTCTCACTTGTTAGGCCCATTGAAACCCTGGTCCTAGTATGTATAATCTTATCTTCTGAAAGATGCTTGACAAATTTATCCAGCTACTTCTCTGATTTTGTCAGGTTTTCTTTGAAAGTGCACATGAGCAGACCTCTAAGTAATATTTTTATTTACTAAATTAATTGTACTATGACTTGCAATAAGCCAAATTAAGCACATGAAATACACATATGATTACAATCTTACATAACCTGCCTGCTTCTTTTCTCCATTGACTGATTTAAAACTTCCTTCAATGGGGCAGTTTTTGTTTTGCTTCACTCTGCGTGAACGGAAAATCACTCAGTGGAAATTAGACCACAGTAATACCAATGAGTTCTGTCACTGATGTCAGAGAGGCCAAGATTTCACCAAATATGTGTGATAAAACACAGAATATTTTTAGAACAGAAATGTTGAGAATTTAAATTCCATTTTAGTTGCATGGTGCAAATCTGAAATAATTCCACTGCTCTCAGGAGATCCATTACAGATTTTTGTCAGTCTGTTCAAAAGTGGACCTTAACCAATGGCTGTAAACAAAAAGAAAATGTAAATTTCCCACATCTGTTGCTCTCAACAAGAAAGAGACCAAGCTGATGTCTCTAAATCTTTATTATTCTTGCCTAACCTAAATGACATTTTCACATGTTTAGGTTAAGTCCCCAATTTTGTAAACCTCTGTAATATCTGTGAGTCTACATCAAATGAAATTGTTGCTGTCCTCACACCACAGACTTCTCAGTTACCTCTTTGCTCCCAATTTTCAGTCCTAGTTCTAGAGAGTCTTTCATTTCTTTTCCTTTCTCCCGTTTTTGAGCCCTTGGTCACTCTGAAGGAAGGAAGCCTCTCCAACCCCAGCAGGCAAGTGGCCAGCTGGCAAAAAGCTGCTGCTCTTGCTTGGCCTGGGCTTTGCAGGGAATAAGGAACTGCACAGCAGATTTGAACAATTGATAATTCAGCTCCCTCTTGAGTACTCGGCTTGGGCTTGAATCCCTGTATTCCCGCAGTTACCATGGATCTTTCTCCCAGAATGAAGCTAAAGAGAGCACCAAGCTCCAAAATCTCTCCAGTGTCTTAGAGGGTTGCTAAGTTTATTTGCATTTCTAAACTGTTTGCTACTCAGCCCAGTTTTTTCGATTTCTTTTTTTCTTTTTTTTTTTTCTCCTCAGGGATGATTCAGTATAAAAACGTGTCTGTTTATATTAAGGGGACTCTGTTATACATTTGGGATATGTTGGGATTTTTTTTGCCACATTAATTTCAGTGGAAACAGAATAAAGCCTAAATGGGGATTTTTGTTGTTGTCGTTGTTAATTTGTTCTCCAGTGTTCTGCTATAGCTTGTTTTCTCCCCTATCTCTACTTTTTTCCATGTCTGAACTTGAACTCGCTTGGAGTCAAGTGATGCCGAACTTCTAAATCTGTTCTGAGGGAGTTTGAGATGAGGCAAACAGCATTTGAGTGGAAATGTTATGTCATAGTAACAAATGCCTATGGATTAGTTAGTTTATTTCCAGGACCTCATGGGCTATACATTGCTATTTATAATTTAACTTTCTCAAGCAGCCACGACTGTGTTTATGTTGCCATGGTGTTCCTTGCCATACTTGAGGGTGGATAGTAAATGCTATAATTGAAAATAGATACTCCCACTGAATTAAGGGTAACAGGTGGTTATGTTTTTATTTAATCATGCAAGCATATTACAAGTTAAATGTAGATACCTCTACCCCTGCCTCTTTGCCAAGACATTTTCAGACATGCCAGTTTGTCTTCAGTGGCCTGGATTGGAGTAAACAACATGAGTGATTTGTCTTGTGACAGGCCAAGGAATGGCAATGGCCATCAATGAGCATCCTCCACTTCAGAAGCCAATGTTCTCATGCAGGAGAGAAGGAGCTGCTCTGATGCGTGGGGGGAGGTCTGTGTCCCATCCTTCCTCTCGGCACTGAACTCTGGGTAAGGTTCTGATTCCTGACCAGCATTTGAGGGGCAGTGATTGCTGTTTGCTTGTGATCTCCACATATCAGCCCTTTACCTCATCTCAACTCTTCATTTCCTTCAGTTTTCCACTGAAGTTTTCCAGATTTTCCATGTGGGCAAGATACATCCTACTAGCACAACTGTTCAAAGCATTCCCCTCTCACGACCATAAGAATAGCTTTTGATTAAATTTTGTCAACTCCAATAGTCAGTTAGATGTTATATCTATAATACATCATACAAGAATCACGTATTATATAAATATACGTTTTCTCATGTGAATACGTATATATTTTTTCCATACTTCAGAGTAAAAAGGCAGAAGGACACAGATACTATCCTAAATTACCTTAACATTTAGGTTGGGGGAATAAAAGTGTTGTAGATTTTTCTCTCCAAAATATTCTGAGATGTGAAAATTAAATAATTCAAAATAATTTCACACTCTCTATTTACTGCAAAAAGTCATATGCCCAGGAGTATTAAGTAACCAGGTGCAAATACTTCAGTCAGGATAGTGTGGTTATTATCAAAGGCATTTATAAAACTCATGTTAATAGAACCATACCAAGGATGCCTAATTGGTGCAGTTGTGTGAGCAGTGAAGTGCAGAGTGGAGCTTGTTGCCCGAGTTCTGCACAGCAGTCTCCTGTTGAGGATTTTTGTACCTTTTTTAGAAGCAGCTGTCAGACTTTGGTCTTCATTAAGTTTAGCTAATTGGGTCCTCCAATTTTTCCTACAGTTATAGGATATAAAATGAATTTTCAGGAGCAGGAGATGTGTGCATACACAGACTTTTCTCTTTAACTCAGTTTGGGGTTGTTTCTCAATTTTCCTTTTGCATTTTATCATTTTGTAAAGCAAAGCTCAACAAAATACTGTTTCATGGATGGTGTGCTTTGACATATTTCGATTTTAAGCTGATTTACATTGACTGGAAATGTTCATGTTATTTAAACCAGTGTACACAAGACCAAGAGCCAGAGAATATCTTAAAGCTTTGCAAGGAGGTCCTTAAGGCCTTTTACAAGCTCCCAGCAACTGCATTCCTTTCCATGGGTTGTTACACTCACCATCTTTGTTTGCAAGCCTTTTCCACAATTTTGGAAGTTAGACTTGCAAATTAAGTGAGCTACTTTAGTTCTCTAGGCTTATGTTATAGGTAGCACTTGATTGAGTTTATTGTTACAGGAAAGCTGAGGACATTCCCTAGGGCCACTCACAAACTTCCATGTAACAGTAAGTATGCAGTAAAGANTATTTAATGGTAAGGGAAGAAGAGAACTCAGCATTGTAGCCAATCCAAACCTTTGACAAGAACAGTGAGTTAAGGGAAAAAAAAATGAGTCTACAAGATGTTTTTGATCAAAGGAAATTTAAAAAAGCATTGCTTAAGGTGATTAATGTAGATTAGTAGATCATGTGTATTAAGAACAATGTCATGGATTCACAGATCTAATGGAATTCAGTGTCAAGCTCGGGTTTTTAATGGCCTGTCTGCGTTCTCC
>VZTN01002606.1:698-22891 GCA_013400515.1 Erpornis zantholeuca | reverse complement strand
ACCAAAGTACACATTGCATGTTCATGGATGTGCACTGTTCTATTCAAAGGAAATCTTTTTGATGTAAGAACATAAAGGAGAGTTTTTTTCTACTGACAATGAATAAATAAAAGCATTTTGATAAATTTGTCTATGTATACCAGTGGAAAATATGGTTTTATGGATATTATTGAAGAATAAACTACTCTGTGACTTGTGACTGTTTGCCAAGCAGGTACTTCAGACTGACATTCTCATCAGTGATGATGATTGATACTGCTGACAGAAAGACTGGATGTCTTTTTCTTTCTCTTAAATGAAAGATTTTTGGGAGCTCATCTTTCTAAAAATTTGAAACTTGTCATGGAAACTTGTCAGGAAAACTTGTCTGCAATAATATATGTACTGGTGGAATTCTGTAAGTTATTTTCTTTTAAAAGTTCATGGACTGGATTTGAATGGAAAATGCTGGGGATCCATGCCAAAATTATCCATAGCAAATTTTCAATTACAATGCACTTAAACCTGAGTCTTTTCTGTGGCACTGCTCATTTACTTGCACAAAAGAAGTTTTTAATTCTTAAGTGAATAGGCAAGTGTTTTTTGAGACTGGCTATGTTGCTCATGACAGATGTTGAGGGCTGTAATACACTTCTGGAGCCATTTATCAGCAAGTCTTCAGAAAAATATGTGTAAAAATTCTGAGGGCTATGCTCATTCTTTCCATAGTCCTCAGAACTGAGAAAAGAATTCTAGAATCATTCCACAATAAAGAAAATTTACCTCATTTGTGCCCCTTTCCCATGTTTATTTATTTCATATGATATATTAAAATTACCTTTTGGAACAATTCTTTTGTAGAAAGTGATTGTTTTGATATTAGAAAACACACACAATCTTCCATAATTTATTTTTAATAGAGCAGACTAAGACAAAACCTGAAATTCTACAAACATTTTCCTGTGAATGAAAGATCAACCTGCTTCCAAGCAGAGAAAGAAAATTGCTAGGTTTTTTCCACAATTTTTTTCCCCCTTCAGGTCTATATAACATGAGGGGATTCCTAAAACCTTTTGAGAGAGCTTTCTTTCCAAACCCAGGGACTTTATATAGAGAAGGAAACTTTTTTTTTTTTTCCTGTGGATTATGAGATATCAACAGTCCTGGCCAAAACTTGTTATCCAGTCTTGAACTCTATTTACATTAGAGTTACGAAATGTTTCTGGTCTTTATTATTATGTCATACATGAAAAATTTAACACATTAGAAATTATTTATGCTGACAAGCTAATGCTGTGAAGAGAAATTGTTGAAATTCTGCTAAGGAGAGCCAAGATTTATTCCATTTGGAATGGACAATTCTATAAGACATAATAAGAATTCCTATGTTAAATTCAGCCAGTGCTAATGATGAAGAGAAATATTCTAGAAGAATGTTGTGATCTAATACAAAAGAAATACTGTAGCACAAAATTACTTGCTCAAGTTATGACTAAGAGCTATAAAACACAATATTTAAAAACAAGAATATTTAAAAAAAATTGGATAATATTATGAATTGATGGCAGACTAACCAAATGACCCAGGCAATCTAGAAATACTTTACCTTCTAATAAAATTAATGAGGGGTTTTTTTTCCATGATTTTACATGAGTTTTAAAAACTGAACTAATTAGAAATATGGTTTCATATCTTAGGTGTCTTATGGCTAATGCCACCCTCTGCAAATATAAAGTACTACAAGTATGCTGGAGGTGGGGAGGATGCATAAATGAGCTAATAAGGGAGTAATAACTATTTTCTCAGCATCCAGATTGGGTTTTTTATATGGTGTTCATGGTGTTGATGACCTCTTCTTCTCCTTTCATTTGTTGACAAATAGTAGTCAACAATTTGAAACAGTCTTTTAGCATAATAACATGAAGTCCTTTCCACAGATTCATTTTTCTGTGATTTTTTTAGGTTTTTTACCAAAACAGTTAAAAAATAATATTTAAGAGGATTCCCCACAATTCCCCCGCATTCCCCCACAACAACCTTGTGTACCTCTTTAAATTTAACCCAAGTATCTCAACAGATGCTGCTCTTCCAGTCTCAATAGGGAGCAGATTCCACAATCAGGGAGTATAATTACAGAGAGCTCTAGCTCCTGCTGTCTCAAAGTTACACTTAGGGCACACTGAATTGCCTGCCAGTTTCAGTCTTCAATGGCTGACTGAGGCCTTTGGTAATAAAAGATCAGTCAAGAGTACATTATGATACTTCACAAAATGCTAACAGCTTTGTAGAATTTATAATACGGAGAGACATATGTCAGATTTGTACACTGCTGAACAGTTAAAACCAAATACAACAAGAGTAGGAAATAAATATAATATGAGTTTGTAGCAGGAAAAGTGTGTATTTGTCTTGTCACAACAAGAAAAATAACAGCTTTATCTACTGTAAAGCATAAATTGACAAACAGTGGAAAATAGTTTTAATCCAACAGTTTTTGTCAGACCCTGATCATAAATAGGAAGTCTTCAGTTCTGTCAAGTACCATTTTTCTTCCGTGAGTCCTANTTCTGTCAAGTACCATTTTTCTTCCGTGAGTCCTATATACTAAAAACAAACAAAAAAAGAAAATTCAAAATTGTCTAGTGACAGTTTCTGTTTGTATTAATTTTCTTCAAAATAATGCAATTATTTTACTGAAAGAAAAATTAGGTAGGGAAAGATGATTCTAAAATGAATCAAAATAATGAATAACTCTTTCTGGTTAGAGAACATCTGATGTTCTTGTCTTATGCTCCATGCAGACATTGAGGCTTAGTTGTTAAGTGCAGCAATTCAGAAGAATCACTCATATGTTAAAATAACACAAAATTTGTCTGGAATGTCCAGTAACTCGTGGAATTAAGAGAATACTTATTTACTTCTCGTAAGCCAGATGACAGGCAACGAAATGATAATGAAGGGAATCAATAACATTAAAAACAATAATTTCAAATTTCAGTACACTTCAGCCAGAACTGACCAATTTTTTAATCTTTTGTATTCATCTTCTTAGCTAAATTATAGAATTTTATCTCATTTGCTCCAGAGAGAGAACAAATCATTTTGCAACATCTGAAAAAAACTTCTCTGGCCATTATTTACAGTATGAATTAAAATTTTTACTAGTATGGGAATAATTTTAATAAGGAAAATTCATAGGGGATTAATAATTATATTTCATTCGGCCTCACTTTTTTCATTTTTCAACTAATTCACTTCATTTCTTGTCATTTTTTGGCTTGTGATTTAAAACACATTGGACAATGTCTTTGGTCCCACAGTACTCCCAGCCCTGGCAAACACTGTTATATTAAAACCCCTAATGAAAACCCCACAGGTATTGCAACTGGAGGCAGCAGCTAGAAGGGTAGGAAAAGACAATGAAGAAATAGTGTAAGAAACAAGCACGAAACCCAGAAGTTACAAACATTAGCATTTCAGGATACATTTGGCTTTATTTATAGCCAATTAATGTTATATCTCCAGAAGCATAGCATGTTTATGAATAACACTGGATTTATTGCACTCTACCCATAAGAGAAAAAGTGTTCAGAGAACTCTGCTGACCTCACCCCACAGATAAAGGCTACACCAGAGTGCAGGATTGCATAAGCTCCCAAATGCAGGGTTTAGAGCACATAGAAGCTACGCACAGTGTATCAAAAAAAATTGCACCATGATTCCCTCAGAGGAAACAGGATGGTAGCATTGAGCAGAGCTAGCAAAAGGCAGAGGTATACTTGCTAAGTACATAATCACCTTTTGTTCTAAAGCTTTCCTCAGGATTTACCACTCATCTTCAGATTCCTTGCTGACATAAAACTTCTCACTCATTTTCACTGCTGGAATAGGTGAATAAATTGTTTTCCAAGATGCACTGGCCAGTGCTATGTGGTGAGGTCCCCGCACTGCATAAAAAGTTCCCATCCAAAGACCCTGAAAGCAGCAAAATGCAGAAAAACTCCACTGTGAAGGTTTTCCTTCTCCTTGCAAACCCCTCTGAACTCTCAGAAATTAAAAAGTCATTTACCAAAACTTTAGATTCTTCTCAAAATTCTCCCTGTTGCTAAATACATACAAAAATGGGCCTGGGTGTTGGGTTGAGGGCACGAAGCTGTCACAGCAGCACATTTGCTGGGGCCATTCCCTAGATGCATTTGCAGATGGTGACTACTCTGTCATAGACACCTGCTGCAAAATAGGCTGTTGCAACAAATAAACATCACTAGAAGAGAAACAAACATAGCAGAATTGGTACTTTTAATATCCTTTCATCACTACTTAAATAAAAAGTCAATTCTTCTAGGTTAATCAGTTTCATGTGCTGTGGAGCTAGCCTCAAGAAAAAAAAGTATTCTTTCAATTATTCAGGTGTTGGATTTTAGCCATGTAAGTTGCATACTTGAAATTAAGTAAAATTTAAAATGTTAAACCCACATCTCTTGAGAAACTGATATTGCAGTTTGAAAAATTTCCCAAACACCAAATTATCTTGCATTTTTCAGAGCTCTGAATATTTGGGAATTAATCTCTTGGGCGTTTGATTTGGCTTTTTTTGGTTTTGTTTCGTTTATTTTGTTATATACACTGGGGGGTTTCAGAATTTTTTAATCAATTAATCAAAAGTGGAAAACAGGAATCTACCTGTATGGTAATACCTTCCAACAAACATCATGTTACTCATTGTAGGTTCTTTTTATCAGTACTATGTGGAAGTATGCAAGCAATCAAATGAATTTTCCATCTTTTCCTATAATCATTAATGGGAAAAAAACCCTCTTTTATGTCTTTTATGGCTTTAAAAGATTGCAATTCCTGTTTTAATTTATGAGGTTTCTGAGCACGTTTGCATGTGTGTGCATGTTCATGTACATTGTTTCATACAGAACCTCAATCAATACCAAATTGTAAATGATTTCCTGTCTATCTTGGCTCAATAACAATTCATATTTGTTTACCTCTTCAGGACAGAAAAAAAAGATTATACCAGCCAGCTTCAGCCACTTAAATGCAGTATAAACATGTGTATGCCAGGCCATTTAAAGGTAAATCATGTAATTTACCTCTTCCTCATAAAGTCTTTCTATTAAGGAATGCAAAAGCAGATTTGAAGTAGTAACTGAATTTATAGTCTGAGAAAGCTGCTTTAGGTGACCCTGCTTGGAGCAGTGGGGTCAGAATAGGTGATCTCTAGAGTGTCTTCAAACCTCAGCTAGTCTGTGTATCTGTGATACAGTGCCTTCAGTGCAGAGGCCTGATTGTTAGGATGGTCTTGGGACCCCAGATGAGGCCTCATCAGTACTGAGGAATGGGGAAGGATCACCCCTCTCGGTCTGCTGGCAGCACTCTCGCTCACACAACTAGGATGTTGTTGGCCTTTTTTTGCCGTGAAGGTGTACTGCTGCCTCATGGTAAGATAGTTGTCTACCAGTACTCCTTTTCTGCAAAGCTGCTTCCCAGCTCATTGTCCCCCATTGTGTATAGGTTCCTGAGGTTACTGTTTCTGAGAGTCAGGACTTTGTCTTTCCCTTTGTTGAACTTCAAGAAGTTCCCATCTGCCTCTTTCTCTAGTCTGTCAAGGTCTCTCTGAATAGCAGTGCAACCATCTGGCATATCACATTCTGTGACTCTATGTTTATATAAATGCTCATTATAGTGAAAAATCTTTACGGCTCATGAAGACAGAATATAGAGAATAATTCCAGAAACAGACTGTTAATTATACTGGAATCTAAATTTATCTCATTTACATAGTCATATATGAAAAGGGCTTGAGCTGAAGTCAATGGTATATTCACATACACTCATCTGCATAATCAAAGATTTAGTTAAACCAGACAATGAAAAAAAATTGAGTTTTTAAATACATTCCATAATGTCTGATTTTCTAATGAACACTGCATGATCATTCATTCATGTGCCCACTTTCAAGGGATGGCTGCACTGCATTAACAGAATGAAGATTTGTAATTCACTGGCAAAGAAGTATTCATGTAAAACATGTATTTAACAGACATATTGTGTAAACAAACCCAGCAAACTAATCCATGCTAGCCAAAGATGTTCAGTCTGTAAGTTGCTGTCAGTATTCAAAACCATCTAAACAGAGATATTTGAGTTTAAATTTATGAGCTCTAAGTTGTAGGGACACTATAGGCTCTTCCAAAGAGGAAGTAAGATTGTCTTCACTTGTGAGGTCTTCAAGGCGGATACTTATGTAATACATTTCCCAGCACATGGGAGTCTCTTTTCCACAGCAAACAGAACTTTTTCCAGAGTTCTGTTTCTCTTCTACACAAATAAACAAAGCGAAAGATCCATTCTTACTGAGATGAGGACACTTTTTCCTTATACAGTTAGAATCTGCCAATTAACCATTACTGTTTCCTCCTCATACACATTCTCAAACTATACTATTAACCTCGGTGTCTCTTAGCTTCCTTTTTTGAGAAAATGTATTAAATTAAGTGCCTTTTACTTCTGTGGTATTTCAAATTATTTACTATTAACTGTCTGCTACCTTTTATCTCTTCTCAAAGTCAATAAAAGCAGATTAAGAGTTTTCATGGACATTTGTTTACAATGTCTAGTTTTTCCTTGGCTCCTTGCAAGAGAATTTGTTAAAAATCGTAGGTGAAACTCATCACTGAAAAATCATCCTTGCCCTCAGTTTTATAGCTGTTTTTCTTTGTTTTTCAATTAGATTTAGGACTGTCTTCACCGAGCTTAGCTTTCGTCAGTTAACCTTATGCCTCCAAACATAAAATCGTCACACCACTCATCATTACCAGCTCACTCCCTCATCTCCTAAAATGGTTTATTGTGAATATTCACTCTTTGGTGTCCATATATGTCCACGAGAAACTGCTGTTTTTACCACTGGCATATATTTTCTACCCAAGTCCATTTGCAATTCACATAACCCTTCAGCTCTCTAAACCAGTCAATACTATGAAAAATGAGACATGGTGTGATAGAGAGGTATATTGAAAACAAAGCATTCTAGATTAGTTATTTGAAGTTTTAAGCCATGACTAAGATGATCTGATAACAGCAGAGCTCTAAAAAACTGCAGGTAGCAAGATGTGCAAAGTCTTGTGAGGGTTTTGAAGCATCCAGTCTGACAGAGGAGATCCTGCTGGGTGTGGAGTTGCAGCCTAAGGGCACTAGAAGTCAAGGTTTTTTTTCAAACCACAGACTAGCCACAGATATTTTTATATAGAAAAAGCACTGATCTGTGTGAGGAAGACTGTGAGCAAAAAAAGCAACCATGATACTAAGTTTGCAGAAGTATTTGTTCTAAGCAGAAAGTAACATGAAGTGACAAAAATTTAGCAGCTTTTGCAAGGAAAAGATAAGGTGTCCATTTAGTTCCCTTTTATGTGGTCTGGTCCTGCAAGAAATGTTTAAAAGGAATTTTTTTGTGTCCAGTAATCTGCTTTCACATTGTGAATGTACTAGCCATGACTGGCTCAGATCCGAAAGGTCCTTCTAGGTCTGTTATTCTAATATATTTTTGTTGGTTTGAGCTGACCAAAACAATGGCCACTATGAGCCAGTTGCTTTGCCTAAAGTGTGTGAAATTATACTATTTCATAACTGGAGGCACTGTGCTTTAGTCTACAAAATTAAAGCCAATGAGTTTTTCTAACTATAGATTTTAAAATTAAACAAGAAAATAGTTTTTTCCATTGCCTATGAAAAGGAGTTTGTGAGAAAATATACTTTTTAATACGTGATATGTCCATCTGTTGAGGATATCCCTCTACAGGCTTTAAAAATCAAGACCCGCTGAGTAATTCTATGTCCAATTCCAAGACTTATTGGGCCCACATCCAACAGGCACAGTATTGTGGGATACCTCCTACCCACTATCCATTAAAGAACATTCCAATTGCACCACCTCCTCAAACGTATTTGATAGACTATAATGACACTTGGACTTGCAAAGCAAGCAGCTATCCTGCACTGCTTGGACGAGCTTGGGGATGTGCTGATAGAAAATTTTATTCATGGATAAGCTTAACTCCATGCTGGTTTAAGGTGCAGGATAGTACTCCTGTCTATTTTCCCAAATCATGTCTTTCCACTGTTCATTCTCAGGAAGAACATGGAAAGAACTAAACTCTCCTGAACAGAGCCAAGATTGAATCAGCAACCTACATGCCCCAGATTATTACATGGTAGGACAAAAGACAGCCTTGGGCTTTAGGATAGTTTTTACACCTTACTCAGTTATCAGACAGCACCAATGGGCTCTGGAAAATCTTACATGGCTGGTGATTGGACTGGGAATGCATTTGGAGAGCTTAACTTGCAAGTCCAACATGTTTCAAAAAAGGCTATACAAAATCATTTAGCATTAGATATGTTGTTGCTAAAGGAGTAAGGTGTATGTGGAATGTTAAAACTTACTGAAACTGAATGTTGTACTATGGTTCACAATGCAACAGCATCAATTGAAGAAGCCCAAACCAAGATGAAAGAAATTGGTGATCAAACATCAGAACTCTTCCAATCACTCCAGCCCAAAGACTGGTTTCAAGGAGTCAACCTGAATTCCTGGCTAATGTTCACACTCTACTCTTTGGTACACACAGGTTGAGGACAGTGGCTAATGAAAATTGGATTATGATTTCTATTGGGTCTATATTTTTAATGATGGTGATAGCTGTTGTATGCTCCATGATTACCTGCATTATTGATTCTGCTTCTTCTATCCTTTCCCCTACTATCCGCTATGTATGTATCACCCCCGTGGACAACTCACAGACTGAAGAGCACCATGAAAGAGACATTCATTACATGTTTGAATCACATGGTGGCTGCCAGAGACTGAAAACAGTTCATGCCTCAAACACTGATATAAATTTCTGCACACTATAAAGAAGCTGAAACCAGAGATGCCTCCCTGAAGAGTGGGACTTTGGGCTGAAAGTCAAACTGCTGATTAGATAAAGGGAAACCACTGTTCAGTCATCTCTGGCACAGGGAAAGGTCTGCATCCACCAAAGGCCAAAGCCACCAGCTGTGCTGAGGATCATCCTCTGCTGAGTTTGGGGTAGGGGAGAGCACAGCTCACAGGTGCCACGTTTGGGGTGGGGGGAGAGCACAGCTCACAGGTGCCACGTTTGGGGTACAGGAGAGCACAGCTCACAGGTGCCATGTTTGGGGTACAGGAGAGCACAGCTCACAGAAGCCAGGTTTGGGGTGGGGGCAGAGCACAGCTCACAGAAGCCAGGTTTGGGGTGGGGGCAGAGCACAGCTCACAGAAGCCAGGTTTGGGGTGGGGGCAGAGCACAGCTCACAGAAGCCAGGTTTGGGGTGGGGGCAGAGCACAGCTCACAGAAGCCAGGTTTGGGGTGGGGGCAGAGCACAGCTCACAGAAGCCAGGTTTGGGGTGGGGGCAGAGCACAGCTCACAGAAGCCAGGTTTGGGGTGGGGGCAGAGCACAGCTCACAGAAGCCAGGTTTGGGGTGGGGGCAGAGCACAGCTCACAGAAGCCAGGTTTGGGGTGGGGGCAGAGCACAGCTCACAGAAGCCAGGTTTGGGGTGGGGGCAGAGCACAGCTCACAGAAGCCAGGTTTGGGGTGGGGGCAGAGCACAGCTCACAGAAGCCAGGTTTGGGGTGGGGGCAGAGCACAGCTCACAGAAGCCAGGTTTGGGGTGGGGGCAGAGCACAGCTCACAGAAGCCAGGTTTGGGGTGGGGGCAGAGCACAGCTCACAGAAGCCAGGTTTGGGGTGGGGGCAGAGCACAGCTCACAGAAGCCAGGTTTGGGGTGGGGGCAGAGCACAGCTCACAGAAGCCAGGTTTGGGGTGGGGGCAGAGCACAGCTCACAGAAGCCAGGTTTGGGGTGGGGGCAGAGCACAGCTCACAGAAGCCAGGGTTACACAGACTCTCCCCCAGCCGAGGGCGGAGGAGGAGGTTTCAGGTGTGTGGCATAACCTCTGGCCAGAGGCAATAAACACCCATCCTCCCTTACACAAACTGTCCCAGCTGTGGAACCCCAACCCCACAGGCCACATCCACAGGACTCTCATGTGAGAGGCAGCTGAGGGGGAGTCACAATCCATCCAAGACCCCCAGAGTGCTGGGCCTTGCACCCCAGGGCTGCAGGGACGCAATAGACCCAGAGTCTGCTGTAAGGGACTGTCCCCTCTCCAGGGGACATGCCTGGACATTGCCACCTGGCTCAAGGGTATGTTAACTCATGGGATTCTATGCTTGGGTCAGGGCACCTACACCACCAGGAAGACTTGCTGAAGAGGATTATCAAGACACCAGTGGGACCCATGGAGTGGTGATATTCTTTTAATTCTGTCTCTGTCACTCCCTGTCCCCCATCCATCTTCTATCTTCTATCTTCTATCTATCTTCTATCATCTTCTATCTTTTTTTTCTTTCTTATTTCTTTCTTTCCTTCTTTCCTTCTTTCTTTCTTTCTTTCTTTCTTTCTTTCTTTCTTTCTTCCTTTCTTCCTTTCTTCCTTTCTTCCTTTCTTCCTTTCTTCCTTTCTCCTTTTCTCTTTCTCTCATATTTACTATATAATAAAATCACATTTTTGTCACTGGCATATGGTCTCGTTTGCACCTTAATTTGGGGAGAGGAATATCTAAAGAACCTTAATAATAATTGGATCTTAACAGTTTGGCATACTATCTTGACAGCAAAAACATTCCTAGTAAGATGGAGTTTATACTTTAAATGGGACCATATTTAATTTAGCTACAAAATGTTGTAGATCCAGCCTCTGGATCTGGAGCCTTCCTGACTTTTCTACTGCTGGTGTAGGATTTTGGTCATTATTGTTTTTCATGTTACATAATATAATAATAATGTTGCTGAAAGAAGAAATTTACCTATTCCAGTCAGAAATACCATTTTTATTTTCATTAAGGTCCACTTTCTCTAATAAGTTTCCT
This sequence comes from Erpornis zantholeuca, assembly GCA_013400515.1. Classification (NCBI taxonomy): domain Eukaryota; kingdom Metazoa; phylum Chordata; class Aves; order Passeriformes; family Timaliidae; genus Erpornis; species Erpornis zantholeuca. The sequence goes on along the minus strand of VZTN01002606.1, from coordinate 11,948 downwards.
ATTTCTTCCCTTTAAAACATAGCTTAAAAGTACACATCCTGGTAAACTACTGTGGGCAAAATATACAGCCAAATTTCATGCTTCACATGGAAATTTCATCAGTTTTAACAAGATGTCCTGAAAGGCAGTCCACATACAAGATTCAGATTTTACAGTAAATTAAAAGTTGCATTGTGACTACAGGAGTTGTTTCATTTGATGAGTTATTTTTATAGACTTTTGTAGATTGCATAGGTAGAGTATTTCTAACACACACTCATAATAGATTTCACCTCTTCAAGAAGCAGTACTTGATGCTGGATTTCTGATAAATCACTGCTGTGTAGGAGGACCATAATGCTGAGGAAATGATCCATCCTTATAGATGTCTATCTTATCTGCATTTTACAGAAAATTCCCAAATACCATATAAATATTTTATAATGACGTTTAGCATTGAGCACCAGACCCAACCTTATAAATGACTGTTCTGTATAATTAGCACATTAGTTACTCTGTAAGATTGAGTCTGATGAATTATTCAAACACAGTTTTGCAGAGATGTTGGTTGAGGGTCCTCTGTAAGGGCACTTTAAAACTATCCTGTTAAACTTTGAAATAGTAGGGAGGGACAGAAATGTGGTTGAAAGAGGAGAGAAACACTGATTTTTATTTCTGTATGAAGAGCATTTAAAAGTGCAAGGGAAGATACAAGCAGGAAACGTATGCTAAAACAGAAAAAAATAAATTTAAGTCCTCAATTAAAAAATCTTTATGAGGACACAGAGCTACTTTCTTTGTAGTCTCCAGTTAAGTCCAATAAATGTGATTTGATGAGGTCAGCTAGATGAAGAAATACTATGTAGCCAAATTCTTGAATTCTGTTATTAATTTAATTTGCACATTTCTGTCTCTGTCTTCATAGTCTGTTTCTGACATTATTTTAACTTTTGAGAAATTTAATTTTTTTAAAAATAGATTTTAACTTGTGAATTGTTTGTAGTCTTTAGTTTGATACCTCTGCCTGTTTTTAGTTTCCATTATCATTTGAATAACTAGTCAGAGACCTCAAATTATGTTGTTTGTTTACTGTATGAACATTGGTAGCTGGTAAAGGGTTAGGTCACTGTACCTTTCATTAATTTAGGAAGAGTGGCACATGCCTGTATCATAAGGAATTATAAGTGCATTCTAAAATGCTTATTTTGACTGCTTCACTTATTTGTCTTCCTTTCAGAACTGTTTGATTGGCATTTTACTATTAGAAAATCTGTGTTATTGAAGCAGGTTTAGGAGAAACACAATATTCACTATGAGTAAATACCTATTACCAATATACAGATCAAATTTATTAGTTACATCTATACGATGACTCTACTTGGTTTTCTTTTAAGGTCCTTCTCTCCTAGTTTACCCTTAAAACTTTTTAAAGGCAGGGCATCACCTCAAATTCTTTAGGCATCCCCACAGGCACCTGCATGGGACCAGACAAGGACAGAAGGAGTACAGCCAGTAGCCATTTCAAGTCAAAGACAAGAGCTGCCAGCCCTAACCAGTACAAATGTTGTTGAAGCCAGAAAATGGGAAAGAGCCTAGCTCTGGTAAGAACACATCCTAGTTAAAATGAAGCTCTCAAACCGGGAGTTTCCTTATAAAATTAATATCATATGTTGGTGACAGAACAGCTACTTGGAGTTGTTTCTGGAATTTAAGGAAAAATGCTGTCTACTCCTTCAAAATACAAAAAAAAAGGTTGGATTTTGGTGGCAATGTTTTCCCATTTCAACAAGGTCTTTGCATCTGTTACCATATATCAGGTTTCTGATTTTTATTTCATTAAGAATATGCATCTTTATTATCCTGTCTCTGAAACTTTATGGGTGACACTGGTGAGGCCACACCTGTATTGTGTGCCCAGTTCTGGGCCCCCAATATAGGAGATACAGTAATATATTAGAGGGACTCCGGTGGAAGACCAAGAAGGTGATTAAGGGACAGAGCATCTCTCCTATGACGAAAGGCTGAGAAAGATGGGACTGTTTAGCCTTGAGACAAGAAGGCTCAGGGGGTTTTACAATGCACATACCTGGAGGAAGTATGTAAACAAGACTGAGACAGGCTCTTTTCAGTGGTGCCCAGTGAGAGGAGGAGAGGCAAAGGGCTGAAAACTGAAAGATACAAGATTATGTTTAAACATAATAAGAATATTTCACTGAAAGGTTGATGGAACACTGGCACAGGTTGGCCAGAAAGGTTGTGAATCTCCATCCTTGAAAGACACTGAGTCATCCCCCCCAAAAAAGAGAAGTTTCCACAGGTTACTGTAGTATAATATGGCACAGATTTCATACTCTGGACCCAGATTTCTGCTCAGTAGTGTTTATGAAATGCACCCATCTGGTTTGTGTGGTCGTGACTCCCTCTAGTGATGTCTACACAGTCTGCCATATTCTCATACAGAATGGATTCTTGAATTAAGCACCCGGTCTCTGTGTACTCACTGAACTCCATAACAACTGTTCAGTCATGCTTTATTCACATATAGGTTGGAGAGCCTCAACTCACTGTGAATCAGTTCTGATGATATTTCCATGTGCTAGAATATTTGAAAATAAACTGTGGAAAAAAGGGATCCGGAAATAAGGAAATAATATCAAAAGTCCTCTAAATTTTAGTGCTTTTAATGTAAAAGTTAATTGAAAAGAACTGTTATGGTGAAAGTAAAATTAAAATGCCAGAACATATAGCACATAGACTAGATATTTCAGTTTAACCGAACACTAATGTTAGGCAATGCTCAATCACTGAAAATTGCTGTAAATATATGTTCTGCTCATAAATGTCCTGTGCTTTTTACGGACAAGTGTTTTTCTGTGAATCTTAATTTTGCTGCCTAGTGGAGTGCAACTATAACTGCTTTGTTTATTGTCAAGACTGTGGGATGTTCCAGTGAATTGTAACCTACAAACCAATTTCTACCCCCATGGAAAGAAAAATAAGAAATTAATGCCTTTATCCCTGACTTCTAATACCAGACATGGGACCCTTAATTCCCTTCACAGGATCCTTTTCAGAATGAACAGATAAAAACTAAAACACAGATGTGCCAATGGAATAATACAATATTGAAAGAGTGGTTGAAATTAAATACAGTTCCATTTATCTTTTCACCAAATCACTGTGTATGAGACTAAGGTCACTTTGTCAGTCTAACTTCAATTGCAGACTTGTATGAAACAGTAATAATGCTTTCTGTAATCTCCGTTGTAAAACTTTATTAATCTGTACCAAATTCAAGTAGGAGTCTAAAGCAAGCAAATAGTCTCCAGTGAATTACAATAAAGCATTCCTGAGTGATAGTTCAGGACAGAAGAACATGTCCACTGAGAGCAATGTTCCAAATACAGACAGCAGATAAGTGATTAAGATTAGAATATTAAGTAGTCTTATTTTCCCCGTGTTGCATATCTCCTTATCTCCACCTTGAGGATGGTATTACATGCACTAAATTCGCTTAATGAATGATCAATATTCTTTTAATTCTAAACCAGAGTGAGTCACAGGACCTTTTACAGGTGAGAGACATTGCATGTTCTTTAGAGGCCAAGCTTGTGAAATGAGATCACTATGAAATAATGTATTCAGGACACAAAAATAGCACAAAATGCCTTAGAGAAATAAATCTATAAATCCTCATACAATAGGGAAAGACCTCCTTTAGAAAAATGCTTTGCACTTTTCTTTGGAAAGATGTAAACATGCTTCTAAAAACAGAACTTGGTTGTTTAAACCTCACCAGAGGCAACTTACCTGGTATACTAAACCTGAATCTCTAGTTCACAAATTGATCGATATATATAGAACTGAAATGACAATAGGTAGAATTTTATCGTGCTGTATAAAATATGTGGTTCCTTATGCCTATCAGTGTTTCTTTCTTCCTGCCCTTTACACAAAGTAGGAAATGTCTTGGATTTTTCAAGCCAAAAAATCTGTGTTTATGAATTAGTGCCATGTGAAGTCTCTTAAGAGAGGAGGACAGAACATGGTAAGTTTTTCACAATTTATTCTGGTTTTGATTTCTCACTTTTTACTATGGCTCTTAATTTAAATTTTTGAGATAAAATGGGTAACATTCAATGCAAATGATGAGGCTTTTAATTCTTCAGACATACATCTTCATAAATGAGCAAGAGAAGCTGCTTTAGTATTTAAATATGTAAATTCATCCTGTAAAGATGAGGCGAAACACTTGTGCTAACTATAGCTTTGTCTGAGAGGGGAGCAAAACAATCCTATTACTTTTTGTCACTCAAAGTTTTAAAATAAAAACAAGTTCTCCTCTCATCATCTTTTCATAAAAATCATGCCCTAAATCCCCTCTGTCATCATTAATTTTTAATTTTTACTACAAATGTTCGTTTAAAGTATAGATGATAACGTTGTTGTTATTTGATTTATATTTATTTGCCCAAATTTTTTAGATTAGTCATGACATGTTGTTGGATAGTAGAATTACTTTTGACATTAGCATAAGTCAACATAAAAAGCCACTTTTCAAAAAATTAAAATGTATATGTGAAATAATTCTTCCATTAAAACAGAACTCCATCCAATGAGGTCATGAACATTCCCAGCGATGGGACATCCACAATTTCCTTGGGCAACCTGTTGCAGTACCTCACCACCCTCACAGAAAAGACTTTCTTCCTAATAACTAATCTAAAACTGTGCTCTTTCAGTTTAAAGCCCTTCCCCATGCTAGATGCCCATGTAAAAAATGCTTCTCCATCTCTCTTGTAGGCCCACTTCAGTTAACGGAAAGATATTTTAAAGTCTTCCTGGAGCCTTTTCTTCTCCAGGCTGAAGAGACCCAATTTTCAGCCTGTCTTCTTAGAAAAGGTGCTCCAGATCTTCTTATGTTGGGGGCAACAGAGCTGGATGCAGTACTCAAGCTGGGGTGCCATAAGAGCAGAGTAGAGGGCTAGAATAACCTCTCATGACCCACTGGCCACACTGCTTTTGATGCAGCCCTGGACAGGGTAAGCTTTCTGGGCTGCAAGTGCACACTGTTGCATTGTGTTGAGCTTCACATCAACCAACCAAGTCGTTCTCCACGGGGCTTCTTTCAATCTATTCTTTGCACAGCCTGTATCCATTTTTGGGATTGCCCTGACCTGGCTGCAGGACATTGCAATTGACTTGTTGAATATTATGAGGGTATCGTGGGCGCACGTCTCAAACTTGTCAAGACCTCTCTGGATGTCATCCCTTCCCTCTAGCCAGGGAGGGAGGCAACCTCAGCACACAGCTTGGTGTCACTGGCAACTCGCTGAGGCTGTGCCCAGTCCCTGCCTTTGCCCTCTGTGATTTGACTAGTGTGTCTGGATCACTTGTCCTTGAAGACCAAGGCAAAAAAAATCTTAAGTACCTCAGCCTTCTCCATATCCCAATTATCCAGATCTCCCATTTCCTTCCAGGGCTGGTCCACATTTTTCTTAGTCTTTGTGTTATAACCAATGTACATATAGAAGCTTTTCTTATTGCCCTGGGAATCCCTGGCTAGGTTTAATTCTCTCAGGGCTTTAGCTTTGCCATCCTGATCCCTGGCTGCTCAGACAATTTCTTTGTGCTCCTCCCAGGCTACCTGTCCCTGCTTCCACCCTCTCTAGGCTTCCTTCTTCCACTTGAGTTTTTCAGGAGCTCCTTGCTCATCCATGCAGGCCTCATGACATTTTTGCTGACTTCCCCTTTGTTGAGAGGCATCACTCCTGAACTTGGATGAGGTGACCCTTGAATGAGGTGACCAGTTTTCTTGGACTTCTCTGCTCTGCCAGGCTTTTCCTGCGAATGAAGCAGATCCCAGAAGAGGTAAAAGCCTGCTCTCCTGAACCCCAGGATTCATTTGCTGTGCATCCTCCTTGCTACCCTAAAGATCTTGAACTTGAACATTTCATGGTCATTGCATCCAAAGCTGTCTTTGAATTTCAAATTCCCCACCCAGTCCCTCCTTGTTGATGAGAACAAGGTCTGGCATTACACCTCTCCTTGTTGTCTCCCCTATCACTTGGAGAAGGAAGTTATCAACACAGTCCAGGAACCTCCTGCATTGTTTATACCCTGCTGTGTTATCCCTCCAACAGATATCACTGCATAATATTTTCTATAAGCGAGTTAATAATTTGGGCTGCTCTATACTCCTAATTAGATCACTGGCATCATCTTTCTTTTTTATTAGTATATCATACTTCTATTCTCAAGGTTGTCTTAAATCTATCCTTGGAGTAGTCCATTTCCACATATTATATTGTGACCTGTCATTTTTTATTGACAGATGGGTAAACCCTTCCATTGTCACTATAGTCTACTACTGAAAGTTTTCAGCAAGTTCAACTTTTGCAGTTGTATGGTTGATGTTTCCTAAATTATTCCATTGTAATGAGAGATTTTTTTTCATGGTTTCAGTCAGCCAACTCAGTCCATAAAAGACCATCTTGCTTCTTCAATCCGTTGTGTGCTTTCTGCCTTAGCAGTGAGTGCCTTCTTGATGCCTTCTAGGACTGTCCCTAATAGAACAGTGATTGTTTCCATTACATGGTCAAGGGAATCCTGTAATTCACTGGTAACTTTCATTCAATATAATGTGCAACTTCTCTGTGTGTACTATCCATTCCCAAACAAGTGCAATGATGCCAGAACTCAGCAGGAAATGAACATTTTTAAATACTGTTTCCAGTGCCTCATTTTGGAATCAATGGCTTTCTGCAGAACAATGCTTACATTCTGAAGTATATTGTTTTGAACACTCTTTATACTTGCTATTTTTCATATTTTTCTTTAAAGGAAGATATCAGAAGCAATATTAAACTGACTTTTCTAAGAGGTGCACTGTGTTGAAATGTTTGTGTGTTGTTCTAAGAAGCTTGCTGGCCTCATTATTTTTTGGTGAAAGAAAATCTCTTACATTATGGAACTGAAGAAAAGCTATTTTTATTTCAATTAAATACATCTCAGAGCATGGGGAAAACAGTGATAATCTGATTCAGCTTAAGTATAGGTTTTGTTTTGGGCAGTGGTGCATGTCAGCTGCATAGATAATATTACTTATTCCAAAGAGGATTATTCAGCTTCTTCCAATGATGTTACAAAATATACACACAGGTTCTCCCTTTATGGCTGTCTTTTTCACTGTCTCTGCCACCAGTCAGATTGTTGTAGAGTTCACCGGAAAAATATTGATTATTCTCACAGAGGCTGTGTCAGTCTTACCACTGAGTGGTATTTGATCTTGCTATGTGTCATGGCTAGCAGCCACTAGAGCCTTATTATGCCAAATACTGGGCAGGATCTGCAAGCATGATACCCTCTCCACCATCAAGAAGCTGTGTGATGGTTAGCACCAGATCAATACACAGCTTCTCTATCCAAACTCAGCTTGTTTTGTAACAGGGTGTTTTTTAGTGATAGGTGTTTTAAATTGTCACTAAAATTTATATAGAAAACAGAAAAAACGGGAGCCTGATCATTTCTTCCATGGGAGAAGAGTATCAAACATCTGATTGTATTCCGTATACTGAACTGCCCTCAGGTAGGAGGGTAAAACTGACCTTGCAGTTTTTAATGTATAGCTTCTGAGGACGTGGTAACTGCTTTTTCCCTTGCAAACCTGCAGATATACCAGTGAAGGAGAATAGTCTGAAGAACAATAAGCAAGACAAGATAGAGTGCTTAAATCAAGAGTTACTTAAGGTGAACAAGATACACAGTTCATGAGAGTTTTAGCTGAGCAACACCTTTGCATTTCTGCTTTGCTAACAGAGAAAAAATTCAAATCCATATGGGTTTTTTAATATATTTTATGGAGGGCATGTAGAGCAGCTGACTGACATCTGTGAACAGCTGAGGCCAGGGGGGCGTGGTTTGGAAATATACAGATTTCATAATTTTTTTTTTAAAAGGTTTCATTTTTATTTTATTTCTTTACAATTTCTATTACCACGGGCTTCTGTGGCCATTTTTATGATACCAGTGCACTTCCCAGTTACACAGTAGGTATCTTTTACATACATACAAAATGCTTGTTTTCTCTGTAATTTTAGTTCATTCCTTTGTTTCCTGTAATTCCATTGATCCTATCAAAGCAAGTCTGTTCTCTGATCAAGTGATTTATTTCCATTCCCCTTCCTATATCATTGTTTCTGCTGTACTTTGTCACTACAAATGCACAGTCTTTTTCATTCTGTTTTGGTGCAACTGCACAAAGCTATTGATTTTATTTTATATTTCCTGTTGTTCAATTCCTGTTAATTTACTGAATAAAAAATGGTCTTTTTTTTAACAGACTTCATCTTGGCATGAATGATTATTGTCAGCCTGCTGATGACTTATGTTGCATGTTAAATATTTATTAATTACTTACCAAAGAAAGTGGTGAGTTTTTCAAACCCCATCTATATAAGAATATAGGAATTGCAACTCTGATTTTTTTATTAAGTTGGGTGACACTCTGGTTCACACAAGATGTCTTTGAAGACTGTCCAAGCTTCCAAAACTGATGTAAATGATGTCTCTACACCACTGTAGAAATGCAAAACTGTAAGGACATAAGAACACTCAGGTTACATATCTTCCTCTCCACAGTCTTCTCCTAGAATACGATGATAACCATGTCCTTGTTAAAGCCAATCAAGTGCATTCATACACTGAGTCTTGATGCTGATAAATTCTCCTAGAAACAGCTTTTATACCAAAAGATTGCTATTATAACTAATCTTTTGTTCACACAGCTACGAACTGAGAGATGGAAAGTACTGTTAAACTCTTTAAACTCTCAAAGTCACACGACTGTCTTAAAATTCACTGAATAATTACAAGCTAACATAACTGGTTATATTTGAAATTTTAAATTCTAATATTTTAATCTTAAATTCTATCATCTTATTTGCTGGTAGGGGTGATACATGAGGTTAGTTGAGGTGGTCTGGACAACGTACTTTTCCCCTACATAATCCATGGAATTTTACATGAACAATATAAAACTCTATATGCTTGTGTGGTATTTTCTCAGCATTCTTTTCACTGCAAAGACTGTCTGAAAGAAGGAATCAGTTCAGTAATCTGGAAAATGAGGTCCTAGGAGAAAGAATGCAGAAAGGGAGCTACATAATCATTTGAGGTTTTCTATGATGTATCAAGCATAAGATTACTAGGGAACAAATCAGGCAATACAAGCATCAAATACTATTTTAGGAGACCTCTTCAGCTGACTTTGCAGAAGAGAGCAAGAACGATTTGTGTCAGTGCTATATCTTCACAATTCAATGTGATTGAATACATTAAAACCTCTGAAATACTACTAGATACCTACTTTTTGACACTAAATAGGTCTACAGAGACCATGATCAATTCTGTGCTTCTCAAGAAGAAATTTTATTTCCTTGCTTTGCCAGCCTCTTTTCATAAAAAGAAGTATCATTGCTTTACACATTATGCTGAAAATACAAAATAGAAACACACACATACACATACTTAGTGATACTTTAACAATGTTTAACCCTTTTTATACTCTTGTTTTTCATTTAAGACTGTGAAAATATTGCTGGAAAGGTTTTACTCGAGATTTTTGACTTCCCAAAATCACAGTCAAGACAAGGAGTTAGAGGAATTCCATTCCTCTTATTTCCAAAACTTGCTTTCTCAGCTGAGGAGATCTATTGGAATTCAAACAAGTCCAGCTATTTTTCAGGGTTTTTTCTTAGTGAATAAATGACAATATTCTAAATATTTTTCTTTATGCGAATTATAATGCCTTCTCTCAAATATGTCTTTTGAATCAGTTCTCTTTTTTGCTACAAATATAAAAAACAGAAAAAAATAAGTAGAGAAGGAAAAGCCCCCGACAGGCTTTGATATTTGGATCAAAATGTCTATTAATATATTCTGATAATCATATTTTTAAGAGAGAAAGATACATTGTTCTACACAAATTCAATTTCTAGTTCCAGCAAAATGGAATAAGGACTTTGTATCATATTCTTAAATGCTTCCCATACACCTATATCTTTGCCATACAGAATAAAAGGACATGAAAGTTTTTCACAACTTTACTGAGTAGTTATTGAGAATGGTAAAAATATTTATATTTCATCTCCCTTTGATGGGTGAGTTCTATCTATCTATCTATCTATCTATCTATCTATCTATCTATCTATCTATCTACCTCTGTCTATGTGTTTGGTTATTTTTGAATTTGGTTTATAAAGCAACATATTCTGATCTGAGGTGACTATATTAAAATGCGTCCCTCTAGAGTAATATGTGTTGCTGACACAGCTGGTATTTGGTAACCCATAGAGCTGAAAGATGACATTTATTTGAGATTAATGTTTGTCTGGTTTTATAGCACCACTCCATAAAATGTGTTATTCGGCATATAAAATTTTGGGAGCATCACGTTTGGTTGCATTAAAAAAAAAACCCCAAACATTTTCAGAGCTATGTTCTCTCTTAGATAGACATTTTGCTATTTCTGATTTCCTGATCTTTGGTTTTTCTTCCATCCTACAGAAGTAAAAGTAATCTTAGTTCTTCCACTAAGGGAAGAGCTTGGGGAACAGCAGAAAAAAATAAGACAAGTCTCACACAACCTGGCATATGCCCCAGAGACAGAGAAGCGAGAAAATTATGTTGCTTACTTAAAAAAATTGGAGGTTCTCTCAGTAGCAAGTGATAGAACAATAGGAAATGTCCTCAAGTTGCACCAGGAGAGATTTAGAGTGTATATGACGAAAAACATCTTCACTTAAAGGGCTGTCAAATTTTGGAACAGGTTGCCCAGGGATGTGGTTCACTCATCCCCATGAGCATTCAAAAGACATAGATGGGGCACCGAGGGACAGAGTTTAGTGAAGGATTTGGAAGTGTTAGGATAATGGTTAGACTGAAGATCTTAAAGGTCTTTTCCAATCTCTAAGATTCTATGATCCTGGTGCTAAAGGTTGCGGAAATCTGCAGCATCCATGACCAAACAATGTGGTCTAAGTATATCTTAAATCAAGGATAATTCTGTGCTGGTATTTCCCTCTCCAGTCCATGAGCCTGTCAATCAAAATATCCAGAAGCAGGTTTTTTGAGATCATATTCATTTTTGTGTGAATCAAATGCTAGTCTTTTCAAGGTCCCACAAAGATTTACTTATGTGACACTTCTGGTACTGAAGAAGCAAATTATACAAAGGTATTTTTTAAGTGTTAAATTCAAGGAAAACTCTCT
>VZTN01002603.1:170820-185914 GCA_013400515.1 Erpornis zantholeuca | reverse complement strand
CAAAAAAAAAAAAAATTTTGGAATGACTACAATTAAGACAAAAAATACAAAACATGTCTGCACAAACTTCAGTCAGGAGAGAAGGCAAGCTGCAAGAAATGTAGTTGCAAAACTACATTATATAGTTATTTCAACTCCAGCTGCTCTTTATACTAACAGACTATTCCTCTCCTGTACTTAAACCATCTTGTCCTGGGTAGCACCATATTGTGCCATTCAGTCATTTACATTCACCACACCTGTGCTTTGTAAATGACAGACAAGGGGATGGGAGGCATGGCAATGGACTCTTTTCTGCACAAGATGAGGTCTTGTTGTGGTTTTGAATGCTGCAAAACAACCCTCCCAATCCAGGGCATGAACCAGTCGCTATTTAAGAGAGCTCAGTGGGAAGTCACCCTTCTAGGCAATGTCTTATGCAACATGAAACACTTCAGGAACCACACAAAAATTAAGGAAAATACTGAAATACTGGCACATCTGGTAACAATTTTCCATCACTCTTTCCAATTCCTAGACTACATTAAACATGTGGAGTTTAGTTCTACTTTTTATATGTTTTTACAGGTTTGTAGTTGTTATGGGACACAGTCTAGGATTTTAACAAAAGTTTCACAAAGGAAACATGCTATAAACAACAGAGCTCCACAACACTGTGGATGCCAAATATGTTCAGCAGTTTAAGTGCTGANCTGCACTGTGAAGGAAGAGCCTGCCCAAGATGTCCTCCTGAGCTCTTCTCTCCCCTCTCACCTTGCCCCCTTCAGTTCCATTAGCCTGTGCATCCTAAAGCTAGGAAATATAGTTAGATTTCCCTTCCACTTGATACTATTCCTCATAAATACTCAAATGTCATGGTTTGTGCAACTCAGCAATTCTGGCTGGTGTTACTAAATCATCAGCAAGATGTTATTACACAAACTGCAGTCCTGAGGATGTCTTGTTGCAAAGGTATATTTATCATTCACCTCCTCATTTTCAGGAATCCTGACACACACTGAGTCACACACTACATCCTTTCCCTTAATGATGTATGGACCCGTGTCCATGAGGTTATGGGCACATAGAGCTGTGGGTCAGGACAGGCTACTCCTAGGGGCTGATGCATGCTAGTGGCACATCCCCTTGCTTGCAGAGCAGTGTCATTGCCTTAGGATCACAGAAGTGTGGGTTTGGATCACAGGATCATTCAAGTCAGAAGGGACATCAGCAGGTCGCTCTCTCAATCAGTGTAGGCTCAGCCAGGAGCTCGAAACCAAATGCTTTATCCAGACCAGGGAGAAGCAGTAGGACTGGAAGTCAGCAACCATTTTTCAACTAATAGTAGTTATATTAAGGATGCTGCCTAATTTGTGTTCAGGAAAAGGCTTTGTTTAGTGGGACACGTTCAAGCACTTAACAACAAAGCCAAAATAATTTAAAAGAACATAGAAACATTATTAAATATTGAGCAAGGGATAGCAGAAGACAGCTGCATGTGTGCTGCTGTAAAGGGACATAGAAAGAGGCTGGCCCAGATTGGTAATATAAACCCTGCTAAAACCAAAACCTACACGCTCTCAAGGAACTGCACAACTGATCCTTAACTTGCTACTCAAAGAAGCTCTAACATAGCAAGAAAGTTGATTTCTAGAGGGGTTTTTTGTGTAGACAGGTCTTCTCCACTTGGTAAGAGGAAACAATAGCACGATTTTGTGCTACACCTATTTCTGTGCATGTACAAAAATGTATGTGCCCTTTACAGATCAAACAGTAGACCAAGAACCTATCAAGCTGGAGCTCTACCAGAGTGTGTACCTAAATCCCTGGGGAACCCAAAGAAACCACTCCAGGCCCAAAAGGGAAGACAGGTTAAAAGTGTGTTGTAGTTTTCACAAGAGATGCTAAACAGGGGTTCTGTAGCACATACACAAAACCCTTGTGTTATCTAATAGCCTGATGCACAAGAGAGGGAATACTTCACAGAAAGATTCCTCCCTCTATAAAACAACCCTTAGAAGAAGGGTTCCCCTAGATTTATAGCAAACAATATACAATTAAATCAGAGATACATCTTTGCAATTAGCATTCTATTAAAACACAGAAGAATAAACAAAAATACATATGTATACATGTGATGCCTTAGGATTTAGCTTTTATATTTTTCAGATCCTATACTGCTTTAGTATATAACTCCAAAACTCCACATAGCCTGTCAGCCACTGTTCTCCCATTCTGGTTAGACATAACAAATCCTCTCTAGGCTGGACTTCAGGGACATCTTACTGTCTCAGGCCTTGAAACATGCGAGCAAAGCCTCTAAAAAAGGGGAACAAACTTGGGGTAATGACATTACCTGAAATTGTAATTGGAGAATTAATCCTGATACGCAAATAGAACAAACTTATAAAAGTGTGAAAAACCTGTGACCCATTGTCCATTTTGGGTGTAGCCCTAGGGCTCTCTATCCATAGTGTACATTTATTGAAGGCCCTTCGATAAATACCTGTTTTATTATCTTAATTTTGTCTAGCCTCTGTTTTTAGGTAGCCCCGACAAGACATCACATGCATATTCTACATATAAAAATCCAATAGAAGTTTCAGAACACTAACATCTCTTGATAAAGCAATAAAATGAGACTATGTGGTTGGTATTTGCACTTTATGAGATTCAACAAGGCATACAACTCTTTATATTGAGTGTATTTGTCCCAAAAGTGGTCTAATGGAACCTTTGTAAGTTCAAGGGCATAATATTGCACTCAAAACCATGTGCAATTTCCCATCATTGGGAAAAAAGTCCCGTGGCAAGTGATATCAACTGCAGCATCTCTGTGATGTGATTTTATTAAGTTGCTGGTTCATTAGCATATGATATGTAGAAGGAAGATAGTGATTACAGAACTCTTGAAATGCTGACAATTATGTCAGCTACAATTAGAACAGGATGAGGAAAAAGAGGTAATGTGTGCATGAAGATTGTCTTTCAGAATTATCTATTCAGTTGGACTGCGGCTCTTTGACACATGAGACACATGAATGCAGTGACAGATAACGTAAGAGTAATGAATTGTTTGGTTTATTTCACATACTATTCAACAACATTTAATTACAACCCAAGTCTTCCAATCCATCAAAGTAACATGAAGAAGACTGCAAGATTTCATTTGTAGAACAGTGGGCTGCTGACTCACGGTTTTATTGAAGCTGGATGACATTAATTTTTGCTGCCTCAAATATTCAAGGACTTTAGTAAGCTGTGGTGGTTTGAAAAATCTAACTACAGCAAACACAACCGATAACTGCTTTCAGATAATATTTAGAATGAAATATTAGTGAAAAAACCTAAAAATCCTATGTGGAAAAAGTACTCAACATAAATAACATTGTCCATTTGCAAAGAGCATTATTGCATGAACATTACTGAGTGTCTCTTAAGAAGTTCCAGATAAGCATGCATATGAAAGTATCCTCTCCTAAATTCACAAAATCATTTAAACTCCATGTGTTATCAGAGTCAAAAGCGAACACTGTTCAAATAAGGTGAGCAGAAGCTGTGATTTTTTTAAATCTCATAGTTACCCTTGTACCCTTGGAAAAGCATAGACTTCACAGAAATCCAGTCTTGTTTCTGGGTGGATCCTGAACTTCCAGACATTAATTCACTAACTTATACTCAACTTTGCTCTTCTGGTATAAGTCAGTATAAGAGAAAGAGTCAGACCTTGAAATGTGAGCATCATACATCTGATCTTGTTTCTCTAACCTTCCAAAATGAGGGCTGGGATGTAATTTGAGAGATCTTCCAGTCTAGCACGTTCACCTAATGCAGGATCATGTTCAGTATACATTAAGGATGCAGATCAAGTTTCCATGAGGTAATGACCCCATTGCTTGCAGGAAACAACCATGTCAGCACACTAAAAGAAAATACATTACCCAAAACTTTCTTTAAAAGGTGTCAGCAACAGTTTATTAATACTCAACACGAGATTGTTGATCTTGCCTCAGAGATATCAAGCCATGTCTTAAGACTGATAAAATGATTGCTCAATCCCCTCTAGTACCTGTTCTGGCAGGCCTTATCAACACAAGACTGACATAGAAGACGCCTTAAATTTCTCTTCGTTCAGCCAAAACTTGCATATTGTCTTTCTTTAAAAGGGCATTCATGAAGACCAACTGGCTGCTAGGCTCTTACTCCCACTCTACTCAGATTATTTCTCACAGTTCATCTTTTCTAAGCCTCCAAGTATTCATAATGTCATTCTGAGGACTGTAACTGTGGGCCAAAGCAGGCAGGACACATTATTCCAGCTGATACTTGATCAGTATATCAGCTACAGGAGTAAACATTATCCTTTGAGGTATTTATGGCACTTACAACTTAAGAACTTTTTTCTCTTTATTATAATAGCCACAATGCTGTTGATGCTCTAATCCCCTAGTATATTTACTGCAGTCTGTTGTCTCTTATTTTATCTTCTAAGTGTTGATTTTCTTTCCCCTAAGTGCTATACCTTGTTTACTGAATTTCTTCATATTAATTTCTGGCCATTATACCCCCTTTCCAAGTATATTTTAAATCATAAGCCTATTCTTCAAAATGCTTTAGTATAGAGAAAATTTTACAATATTCTCCCTTCTGTTACTTAATGCAAGTATTGAACAGCAATGGAGTTGGAACAGAGTGGATAGCTACAGCTCTGTAGGCAGAAACCCACTTGACAGAACCTCCTACTTTGACAGAGAACTTTAAATGTTTCCATTCTCTTTAAAGATGCTTCCATTCTCTTAAAATAAATATTTTTAACTCTTTAAAATATTTCCGTTTTACCATGATTTCATCTTGGTTACCTCTACTTACTTTACTTATGAGAACATGGGACAGTAGCAGATGCCTCAGTGAAATGAGACCCCTTATAAATCACTCTCCCCTCCTCACCACACCCCTTATCCACACAGAGTTACCTGCTAAAAAAATAGCTTATAGGATAGAAACAGTGTGGGCAAAACAAGAGGAAAATGTGTAACCCTAGACGTTATTTTTTAATGTCGTATCTGATTTTTTAAATCATCTTTTCCAAGGCCTGTTGTTTGAGTCAAGCCTCTATAGTTTGTTCTTATATATTTTTTATTCTGAAACAGGATAAAGCATCAAAGTTTTCTGGCCTGAAAAACCTGTGTGCACAGGTACCGTAAAAAAAGGTGACTCAAGGCAAGTATGCAAGAGAAATCCTAAGAATGAAGTGATGAGAAGAGGCAATGGCAACACTCACCACTGACATTACTGCATTCTGGTGAGAAAGATAAAAATAAAGAACCAAATCCTGTTTTTATCTGTACTCATCAGCTGGTTGTTTCAGTTTCTGTTTCTCCAACAGAAACCCAAGCAAGGCAGAAAAAAAGGCAGCAGTGCCATTCCACGGGCACTCTTCTAGAACTGCAAAACACTGATAAAATGTAAGAACTACATGGTCCAAACCATGCCGTTTCAGTTGGTTGTAGGTTTTCACCTGTGCTGCTCCATGTCCTAGGGAATAGCACACAAGCAAGGGATGAGAATCTTCTGTGATACACTGAATCACCTGAGCATGCAACTGTCCTGAAATCAGCACCTGCCCCACAGCAAGAAGATGGCAGAAACATCACAGCAGCAATACTCAGGCTTGCATCTGAACTCTCTCATCGTCACATCTCCACCTGTTTTCAGTGCGCTCTTAAGCAGAAAAAAGGAAAACTGAATATCTAAAACCTCATTAACACAGAAAATCAATAGGAATAGATTTGTAAAGTGAAATAGCTAGCCCTGAGGATCCAATGTCCATGCTACAAGGATTTCAGAAGGTATCACATTAAACTGGTTCCATTATAATACTATGAATGTATTGAGTGTACTTGTGTGTTTGTTCCCAGTATAGCTGGTTTAGGCTCATCCTAAGGGAATGCGTTTTTGTGCTTTGAGGTCACTCTGTTATATAAGCCAAAGCTTGGTAATTGGAGAAAACTTGCTTTAAAAGCCTAATATACATGGACCTAACATGCTAAAGGGTGCTGAAGCCTTTGCATTCATTAGAGGTTTGCCATTCCCTTTGCAAAGAACTGTGCTGGTTTTGTTGCCAAGGCCCTCCTCCAACTGCAAAAAGGAGACAGACTGTGCCTGAGACATACAATTGGAGCATTCATGGCAGAGAAATTAATTCAGCTGTGTGAAAATTTTGAAAACTGAACAGCATATATTCAGGCGAAATTTACCTTTACAAAAGGAGTTGCTTACACGAATTATTTTTTTAAGCTGCATTGTGCTCAGAAGATAAACTGTGCAAAGCATGGAGTATATTAAGCCCCTGATACTACTGCAAATACAATGCTGCAGTGTCATGTACAACAGAGAGATGGACGCCACTAAACCTAAAGTTTTCTATGCACACTTCAAGTCCGATAGCAATACATTGTTTTAGCTCAATATTGAATGTATGGTCACAGATCCTTTCAGAGATTACCTGGTTCTTCAGGGTCAACTCACATATCCCTCCACAAGACCCCAGAGCTGGGTTTACCAGGAAACACAGTACAGAAATAGCCAGGAGACTGTAAGAAGAGGTAATCCACGCGTGCTGGCCACAGCGATCAGAGTTTAGTGCCAGTTGAGCAGGCAGCAAAGGAAGCAGCAATCTCCTCTGAGGGGCTGGGAAGCTGGAGGAGCAGGATGCAGTAAGGCCCCAGGCTGAAAGGGAGGAGATGGCAGCCAGAGGGCAACAGGAGGTTGAAGAGCATGTCTCAGGCCTGGGAGGTGGTGAGAACAAAGCTTTGGTGGTGGCAGCAACCCAAGGCATGGGAGGGTGAGGGACAAGAGATTGTGGTAATGATTAGTGTCTCCTTGCTGGTGCAAATACCCCTTTTGTCTTTCCAGAGTACTTTAATCCATTGTGAGCAGCATTTAAGAATGGGCAGAGCTGCCATCACCTGCCAGGTCCTTCTGCAACCTGGAGAACCAGGAAAATGATGCAGATACACAACCAGCAGCACCAACCTGTAGCTGTACCTCTCTGTGTGTAACCCATGCCATTTGAATTTATTTATTTCCAAGATATCCCAGTCGCAAGTCACCTCAGATAACAGAAAACTATTTGATTTCATCTTTCTAAAGCCTTCACTTGCCAGCATGTTTTTCAAAACACAGTTGAACAGATACTTCTCAAGTGCTTTGGCTGATTCTTATAGTTAAGAAAATTATCCTACATAGTTTTTTTGCAATGCTGTCAAGAAACCAATATATTCAAATAAAATGATTTGATATGTGCTTCTGTCTTTTGGTAGTCTTTTCCCCTGTAAATCATAAGTTTGGCACAATGATTACAAGTTTTTAAAAGAATGTTGTTTAATTCTTCCTCATCTGCACTTGTTTGAAGCTATTTTCCTTCAAGTGATAAGAAAGAATGTAATACAAGCGTTCCTTGTATTTGTACCATGAACTCAAATAATTTAGGAAAGTTACTTAAATAACAACATCCGTTTATGCTAAAAATAGCTTTTTATTTTTCCTCCTCCTGATCTCAGGCAAGACTGCGGCTTCACCATTCAAGCACAGACCTGTGCAGCTCACACCCAGTGGCCAGAAGCAGCTTGCAGAATGTTTTATCCCACTCACACTGGAGACACACAAACAAGTTGGTACATTTTAACGAGCTGCTGTGCAAAACAAGTTCATAGTAAGCAACCTGGAGAACGCTCTCAAAGCCACAGTTCCTCCACCTTCATTCCTGATGAGGTGAACAGGCAGAGCTGCTGGCCCAGGGAAGGGAAGAGCTTGATGGGAACCAGGAAAAGCTGAGCACCCTGCTTGGAGCCCAACCTGGGAAGGCACACGGAAAGAGCAAGAAGGCAAGAATCTTGGAGAGCATGGTGTAGGGGCTGCTCTGGGAAACTGAACACAAAATAAAAGGTTGGGTGTTGTGCTGGTACAAGCTGGCATGCCCCCCATGCTTTTCACAGGGAATGGGAGGAAGGTGTATGAATAGGGTGGCATGGCCCATCTGAGACACCTGCACCTCAACTAGAGCAAACCTGGATGATCCCCTGTACTGCATTCCCTGTAACTCCTAAGTCTGTGGTATAACACCGGTAAATCCCAATATTTAATGATTCACCCATTTATTTGAATTCTGCGTGTCAGTTATTTGCAAACACGAGGCTTAGTTCAAATTATTTAAAGTAAGTTTTTCTTTTTTCCTCCCTGGCTTTCTTATTTCTTTCTCAATGCCAGAGCATTCCTGTGTCTGCAGGCTTTGCAGAGAGCCAGACAAACAGCATCAATGCATGCTTTCTTACAGAAACACCGGATACCTCCAAAACCACGCTGCTCTAAAACGGGCAGAGCTTTTACAGACATTGATACTCACTCAAAACCTAGTTCACTCTGTCGTCACCGAGACCTGCAGCTCCCCAGGCAGGAGCTCCTGCCCATGGCACGCACTCGATCAGAGCCGAGCCCCGGCCAGGTGCGGGTGGGCACAGGTGGAGGTGCGGACATCCCCCTGCGGGCACAAGTGGAGCCCTGCGGACCCCCCGGCGGCCGAGGGATGGCCCGGCCGGCCGGGACCGCAAGCACAGCGGGGCTGGGCTGGGACCCAGCCGCCCAGAGCGGAGCGACACGGGAAGGACNCGCGGGAGTGCCCGCGGGGCTGGGTCCTGGGCGGCTCCCGTGGGAGCAGGCGCTCCCCCGCGGCCCCAGGAGCATCCCGGGGCCCGCCTGCCAACAGCGTGTGTTACACACACGGTACTCGGTTGGGTACAACGAAAGCACATCGCAGAATCACCTCCAAATTGTTTCTCTGGCTACGGGTCTATTAAATATGCCGCATTTACAGCGTGCGCGAAGATGTGCCCGGGAAGTCGCTGTACAAAACAAGGCTGAGTAACGAATACGAAACATGCCAAGTAACACTACACAAGGCAATGTTAAGCAACGTGTTTCCGAAACAGATGACACTGAGGATTTAGGTTTATATTTGCATTCCAGCAATAATCTGGGTCTTGCATCTCTTTATTACACCTGTGCCGGAGCCGGCCGCACAACATCAGTCAGGAGTGCACTCTGCACCTCCTGATTTCTAGGGAAGCGAGGCACTGGTAGAGACGGAAAAAAAAACAAAACAAAACAAAAACCAAACAACTGGAAAACATCAGGAGTAATATTTCAGCTGCGAACGTATTTAAGCATATGGCATGACACCTTGTGTTACCTTTGCTGTACAATACTGGGGGAGAAAGTTGAAATAATACACATCAGGGTCTGAGATTTTATGGACAAATGGAATCTATCCAGAAAACAAATCAATTAAAATCCATTAGTTGCACCCCAAGAGGCACCTTATGTATTGTGAGTGTCAGTGTTATTTTACAAACTGTGCAAGTTTGATAGAAATTATATACAAGTTATGATCGTTAAGTGCAAACTGTATACAATGGTCCTTGTTCTGTATTATTAATAACACATCAATCAATTGAGATGTTCTTACACCTGCATTCTGCTAGCAACAGCTAAACTTCTGCTCTTGAAAACAACCCAGAACTTTAACTTAGCTTCCCTAAGTTACTGAGTGAAAAGCTTGATAACAGTTAGGAAAGCTAAAGTGTTTGAAGCTTATGTTTTGCATGAAACAACTCTAATTTGAATTAGTGTTCATACCCTGGATTTTGATTTAGGATCCCCTTCATTGTTATTATTGTGTTTTTAAGTTGTGTTATGCTATTGGATTAATTTACGAGGGTAGATAAGAAAAGATTTGTGACCTCTACTGTAACTTGCAATTCTTTTACGCAAGTAAGTTACTAAAACTGACCAAACCATTCTATAGTTATCACTTTCTCTTCTTAACTCTAACCTTAGAAGCTTCAAACTTGAAAGCAGAAATTTGTCTGAAAAATTATTGTGATGGACAGTAGAAGAAAAGGTGCTTGTTTTTCTGAAAGATAGAAGGTAGGAAAACAAAGTGGTTTTTTCTCTTTTCAGGCCTCTGTGTCAAAAATATATAAATACAGAAAATATATAGATATAGCAGACAGAAAATACAAATTTTATTTCTTATTCTAGCAATGCTTTTTTGGTGATAAATGACACACTTAAAAAAAACCCTCAGAAATACTCCACTAAACAGGGAACGTCAAAGACTGCTTACATGTGAAAATGCAATTGCCTGAACTCGTACTTCAGCATGTTCCATGTCTGCTAATGAGCACATCAAAGGAGGCAGCATAAGTTACACTGAAGAGCAGGAAACAGACTGGTGAATGAGTATGGAACATCACAGAGCAAGCTATGACACAAGTAACCTGGGGTTTGAGAATACCGTGGAAATTATACTGATGTGCTAGCTGTTGATTTAAGGAACTTCCTTGATTTAGGCACCATGATTTATATGAATTGTTGGCTTTTAAGACCACACACACACACAGACTAGCCAAGCCCAGGTTCAATCCAAGCCCAAGCCACGTGCTTTACTGCTACACCCAATGTTCTCACTGTCTCCATGCATACCCATGTATATGTTTAGAGTTTATTCCATGGTTATATTTTTCAATCTGAGGTGATTCAGAGTTCTTTTCTGGACAATTGTTTCATCTGTGATCCAAGTTGTCCACACTACATGCAGGACTGTGGGAAGAGCAGGGAAAGCAGCCTGAATGCTGCAGCACATTCTCTTGATTCTGTTCTGGAAGAGGAATGAGTTGTAGCCTGCATAAGGAGAAGCTCAAACTGGCACATATTACTACCTGAACAAAATCCCATTTCACGAGCTTGAGTGTGGATGAAGCAGGCATTAAGACAAAAGGCCAGATTGGGGCACAGTGAACTTCCACTATAGAAAAAGCTCAAGTCTTTTCACAACTCTGGCTGAAACATTTGAAACGGATCAGACTTTATTAAGAGAATGATCCAAACATGGCTTTCTGCAGCTTGGGGGAAATAATTCAAGGTCAGATTTGAAGTCAGTGAAAACAGCAATGGAATTCCCAGGTCTTCAGTGCTGTTTATTAATTACATGTAGTACTGAGAAGAAAACAATTATTTATTACTTTGAAAGAGTGGACATACTGTACCACTGGTATATGCAACAAAAAGTTAAAAGGACAGCTGTTCAACAGATTCAAATGGTATTTATTTGAAAAACATAAACCAAACATGAATACAAATTTTATTCCTTATCCACCAGAATGGCAGGCAAATAGATGAGGGGTCAGGATGAATATACACACATATATAAAAGTATAAAAAGTAAATAATAACTAACCCAATAAATCCTTGGGTTTCTAAGGATTTTTTTCTATTTTTCTCTAAGTTATATTAATAAATTAATAATAGGGAAGACTGCCTAATATGTCAACTTTGGCTTTTAATAATTTATTGTGTCTTGTTTATTCCGCGCCTTAAAACTGCGTGCTATGCAATAGCCTTTATCTAGAAGGCATCTAATACCATGTTCCTGCCTACTTCAAGAAGTGAAAAAAAAGCAGAAAGAAATCCTGTAGAGGGCAAGCCCAAAATGATCAGCTGCCAAAGCAGTAGAAGAAGGGACTAATGTATTACCCTACCCACTTTTTAACATACTGTTCTCCTTTGGGCAAGGCATTTTTCAGGAACAGTGTTTCTAAAGTCTTCAACACAAGGGTACACTGTAGTCATGGTAAAACCAATTAGGCTATGGTAGTGTAAATACTAGATCTGAAACAGGAAATTCAATATCCGGAGTCACAAAAATTTATAAAGCGCCATGTCATTGGCCGCTGAGCAATTTTAAGACTTTGTTGAATTAAATTAAGGGGAAAATCTTCCATGGGAGTAAACTGGTCTAATGATTGAAGTTTAAAATATGCCATGTTTTTCCAGCTCTGAATATGTGCCTGCATTTTTTTCTCACCAGCTAGAGCCAAAAGAGAGCACTTTTATGATAGATGTTCAGTTTCAGCTTGGAAAATATTATTTTATTTGCACTCACCTCATCAAAATACAGAGACATCTTATAAAAAGTAGGCAAATATGTTTCCCAAATGTTACTGTCTGTCAGAAAGTCATGTTCCTTTTATAGCACTGACACAGAGAAATAACAGGAAAAGACAAAAATGTCAGCCATTGCAAGATGCCATGGGGAGCACTTGGAGCTGGGATGCTGAGATGACCTGGCTTATGCTCAGTGTGCAGCCACTCTGTGCCAGTCGGCAGCCAGGATGTTCCAGAGGCTGGAGCCCCTAACATCTTTATGACCCAGGGGCAAGGGCTGGTAAAGAGATGCTTCCTGGGTATGTTGATTAGTGTAAAACCTGTTTTTGCTTTTGATTCTTAAACCATCAGCTATTAATCTTTAATTTTTGTGAATTTAAGAACTTGACTCTTTGATCCACTGCAATCTGGCATCCCCTGAGGGGTTTTGTGGGGGCTTTTTCCCATTTCTTCCACAGTTTACAGCTTGCCTCAGCATAGTGATGCGCTGTACTGTGAAACAGCACAATTTAATTTAAAGTGGAACTGACATTGCAGCTTGAGGATTAAAAAGACTGAAGTGTTTCATGTTGTTTCCTAAAAAAACCTTAGAAAGCCTGGAATGATCAAACTGCAACACAGTTTGCAGAGGAAAATGTTATTTTGGATCTAGACTGGGATCTGTCTGGGATTTAGCCTAGGCCTTTGGATCACCTCTTGCCTGAGAAACTTGTAAGTATCTATCTGACCTGAAAGACAGACTATAAAATATTTGATGAGTTTTTCCTCATCTACTTCATCCCAGTTCAGGGGCTGGGATGCTTGTGACTTTTAAAACTTTACAGAGAAAATGACTCAAACCAAAACCTTTTCTCTGTGTTTGAATTTGACATTGTCTGTACCAGACTTTGTACACTGGAAAGCTTTTAAAGCTTTAACTTAATGCTTTGTAAGAGGAAATGAATCCATAAACCCATATTACAACGAAGGACAGGCACATTCAATCAATATAAACAAGTGCTCCAAACTTCAGTAATTCAAGATTCCTTATCTTTTGACTCATCTGTATAAAATACATTTTGTTTCTTTGAAAGAGTTCTTTCTACACGTGGATTAAGGAACATTGGTGCAATCAAGAGCACCCTCAATAAATAAATGCCCTTTTTTTCTGGATTTCACTAAAGAAATCAATTTATATTGCTAACAGGAATTTTATATTTTTCATAGAATTTTCATGTAACAAAAATACAAAAAGTAAACAATTTCTTAATGTTCCCTGAGCAGCAGTAGATTTGATCTTGAGTGCAAATACAGTCAATCAGTATATCAGATAAAACAGTGGACTCAAACTATTATTTAAGCCTGTGAAAACACAGATATGCTTGTATATGTAGCTGAAAAAACAGTTTTTCAAAAATTACATAACCAATTGTATTAATTATTACTTCCAAAATATAATGCACAGAAATTTTTAATGGACTTGAAGAGTAATGTACTGATATTATGAAATTTAAGCTTTTGTCAAGCAGCTTGGCTTTTACTATTTTTTCTTCACATTGTTTCAAATATCGAAACAGAAACATTATTTTTTAAAAGTCATAGCTTAATTTTAATTCCTAATATAAAGGGTGGTTTTCTCACATGCTTCCTCTACTTCCATGTCACTTCAGTTTGTGAAGAACATGAAAACAAATAAAAGAAATCTATTTATTGAGTCACCTTCTTGGAATTCTATAGAAGTAAGTTCCTCCCACGTGTGACCACCTTGGAGTCCTTGAAAGGAGTTTATGTACAGAAAAAAATACACTCATTAAAGCAAACTAAACTTCTGTGGTCCATTTCTCTGTGGTTTAGCTCTAACATAAGATTGTTTAGCTGAGTAGTGCAATAAGACACTTTTTCAAAGAAAACCACCTTGAGGATATATAATAGAGTTAATTTGTCAGTCTCATCATTTCAGAAGAAATACTGCAAATTTTTGGAAGGATGAGAACCCAGTGCTTTTAATTCTGTTTTGAACATAAAAATCAAAGGCAGTAAGGGGTTTGGTTGATGATGTTTCTGGCTCTTTTGTTTGCAAAATCCATTTTAATTAGCGGCAGTTTTATAAAGAGAACTCCAGACGGGTATTTGCCATAGGGTGCTTTGGAAAAAATACAAACTCTGAACTATAGACAGATAATGTAATTAGAGTTCAACAATAAAAATGCAGTCATGCAGTACCTTCTACCAAAATGCAAGTACTTTATGAATTCGAATTAAGCTATGAGATAGAAATACACAATTTTACAAAGATTGTTTATTATTATCTGTGTTTAACAGCAGCAGACAGGCAAGGCAACCTCCTCAAGATCATACAATAAGGAACATAAAGTTAACCTATCTGTCCCTTTTCTGCCAGTGTTTCCACTTGCACCAGTAAAACATTTGCAAAGGTGATCAGCCTTTTTCCCTTCTGTTAGCAGCAACGTATCATTTTACGGAAGAGAACATTCATGAAAACCACTTTCAATTCCAAGTCTACATCTTGGCACTTGACCTTTTTTGCCAATAAATTTGTTGGCTTCCTTTTTGTAGAGGAAGATTAAAAAATCTTATTTTAATGGCGTAATAGCAAGCCTATTTTTCATTAAATGCCTTGTGTTTAGACATTACTTGCTTAGGTACCTAGCCAGTGTTTCCATTCCTGTGCTTTATTTCCTTGTGGTGTTAAGCATTCTTTTGAGATTTACTTCTGGGTGAACCTGGTTGTCACGAAGGATGCATGAGTGACCTTGGCTATCATGAAGGATGCAGAGGCGAAACCCAGGCTGAAAAACTTCTCCTCAGACAGGGAGAGAGCTCAGACGTCGCTCTCCACACCATCCCCTCAGAAATCAGCGCTGCCAACTCAGCCCCCGCGGTGGGCAGCGGAACAGACGGCCCCCCGCTCGCGACACCCTCAGCTCCGCCCGGGGCCTCGGGGCAGCTCGGCGGGCAAGGCAGGAGTGACGCGGCGCTGGCAGTCGCGTTTCCCGTCGGGAAATCCCCGACGGCTCCGGAGGAGTGAGGGCACAGCACGGGCCCCGACGAGCGACATCCCACCACGGGCCGCCTCCCGCACCGCCCCTCGGCGCTGCCGGCCCCGCCCCCC
>VZTN01002603.1:151321-170733 GCA_013400515.1 Erpornis zantholeuca | reverse complement strand
CGGCCAGCCGCGCCTCCTGGCTCCGTTGCGAAGGGCGGGGGGCGGGTGGTGGTGGCGGCGGTGGTGGCAGAGCAGCAGCCACCGCGCTGTCCATTCGCTGTCCATTCGCTGTCCCTTCGCTGTCCCTTCGCTGTCCCCTCGCTGCCCTTTCATATTCGGCTTCAGGGCGATACTTGTGTTGGGGACCCGCCACGCTGGAACGCGGGGCGGAACACGGGCCCTTCCCTGCGTTCCTGGTGTGCGCGGTTGCGCAACACCGACAGTGAAATCTGTCGTGGCACAGCTGCACCGAGGGGAGAGGAGCTCGGCCCTGTTACATGGCAGTAGGGGAAAAAGTGCAGGGAGTAAAACTTGAGAAGGAAGGAGAATTGTGAGAATTGGCCAGGATTGATACTGTTTTGAGCAGCTTCGCTTCCCTGCCTGGGAGTGGAGGGAGGAGAAGCGCCCGTGCTGGTTTTCGGTCCCTTTCCTTTGGTAATTTGCTTGGTGCATTGAATGTGCCCCGCAGAGTGGCAATTAGGATGTGCTGCCTCTGATTAGCCGTGATTAGGCTGATACTGAGGCACTGCTGAAAGTGGGACTACAAGTGTTGTTTCATATATAGAGTTGATAAATGGCAGATCTGGTTTCTGAAGAATTCTGTCTATACTGGTGTGAATGTTCAACCACTTTTTAAATATAAGCACATATAAAATAAATTTTAATGGAAGAAAACGTCAACAGCAAGCTGAAAAATAATCTATACTTCACGTAAATCACGTTGTAATATTGACACTCTACATGTTTTCTTCTGAAAGGTTTTATATTCTTAACTAGTGAAAAAAGGCATGCTTAACTGAGCCAAGATTTAGCCAAGTCTTGTTGCAATGTAACGACAGCTTGTGATAATAGTAGTTCCTTTTGCTGACAAAGATAATGTTCCTTGTTACTTTATGAATGAAAACTTATACTGGTCAAAGGAAAATAGAGCAGTCCTCCCCACTTGCTGACTATTAATTAAACTGATTTAAAACCTATGCCAAACTGAAATGTAAAAAACCTGTATGATACTGTTATTGTATCCTAAACATTTTACATTACTTAGTTTTGTGTAAGCTTTTCTAAAATACTTCTGCTTTAACTGCTCTGATACATTGCCTATTTCTCTCTAACTACTCGGCACTAGTTATTAATACAAAGTATACTTCAATAGCATTCTTATTCCATGAGAGGTTTTTTTCAATGTAAGCATATAGTAATTTATACTCTTGCTTAAAAAAGGATGTATAGGCTAAAAAACCCTGACATTCAAATAGTAATCTTATATACGTCAGTATAAGTCATTGAGAATAGTCTTTCATGAGCTCAAAGAAAGGTTTGGGAAGTCTTAGAAATTTTGGTCTCACACATAAATAGCAATGGGAAAAGTATTTTGAGATTTTTATTTGGTTCTAATATTTCATCACCATGTGCATACCGAGAGTGGAAGGAGGTATGATATGGCACGTTATCATATTGTGATCATACAGTATAGTTTTTTTTATGAATGATTACAACTTGATGAGGACCCTTCTAGGGCCCATGTGTGTTCTTGCAAATCATCTTTGCAAAACATGCATGATTATTTTCATAGGAGTAAAAAAATAATCTTGGCTGGAAAAAAGTACGACCGTGCGTTTAATCCTCCAATCTTTATTTAAATCCCCACTTGAGGGTTTACGGTGCAATGCTGTATTTTGTTTAAGGGTTAAACAAACCTCTTCTGCTGTTACATCATTTATTATGAAAAGTCTTTCTGCCTGCCACAGTCATGACTGTCTAGTACTCTGAATTTCAGTTGTTTAAAAGTCACTTCCAGTGCAACTTCACATTGCACTCTAAATAGAAGTGTAACCATCTAAGCATAAACCCGTCTATTTGTTCTACTCAGTCTGCTTTTTTAACCTTGTCACCTGTAAGCATATCTTTTCTGTTAGCACCCTCACCCTTCTTACTTAGGGAGAGGGAGCTAACATGTAGCCTTTCTCCTACTGATGTTTTTATATGGTGTTCCCTTCCCAAATCTTGGCAATTGTGCAGCAGTGGCCATACCTCAGCTGCCACGTTCTGCTGTTCAGCCCCTGCCTCTTATGTCACACTCTTTGCTCCATGGGTATGGGCACAGCCCAGAGAAATTGAGGTTTGCTGTCTGTCAGGAAATGTCATTATTTTGAGAATAACATGATGAGAGACATAATAGAGAGTAACTCCCTAGTTTTATGCTTATTATGCTTCCTAGCAATAGAAGTGTATTACAGCCTATTTCATGCAAGTCTTTGTGCATGCAATTAGGTGCATTTCTTTTTCACTTGTTTGCAACCATTTCTGCTTTTAACTGACCATCAAAAGTGGTGTGCTGTAAGCCTGCTTGCAAGCTGTGGTGCTGCTGTTGGCACAGCCATGTATTCCTCAAAGCTGGAGTGTCCCATTCGAGAAATAAGCCTAGATGGACTATATTTGATCTTGTAAGTCTTTGTCTGCAAAATGTATCTCACAAAATCTTCTAGAAGCTACAAAACCAGGCATATAAGCAAGACTCCCAGCACTGACTAAGGTTAAAAACCATCAGAAGCACTTGCCAAGAGACTAGCCCAAGGCAGAGGTTTCTGTCTAAGCACTTTGGAAATTGAGGCTTGGGCCAGCATCTTTACTGGGAGGGAAGCAGTGTTTAAATTCTCTTTGTGTTGTAATGTTGACCTTTTTTTTAAACTGCTGTAGTCTCCTTACTTGACATCATGTCCTTTCTAAAACATGAAAGGTGTTGTTTCCAGATTTAGTACCACATCAGATTCAGGGTTGTACCTTTCATTTATCTGTGGGGACAGATCAGTTATGGGAACAGTTTGACTTCGGTGATAATGAGTAGTTGCTTTGAGGTGTAAATAGCCCTGGCAGTTTTAGAAGAGGCTCTTAGAAGGGTCAGTTAACATCAGTGGAAACTCAAAGTGAGTTTTTTGTTTTGTTCTGTCTTCTTCACATGCACAGCAGGATGGCGTGACTGGAGTGGTGAAGTAAGATGCTGCTCACTGTGCAGGGAACTGCTTCTTTCCTTCTCAAGAGCACTGAAAAAAACCTATGGAAAACAAATATGCATTGCCATTTACAAAATGGACAAAATGTGCCAAATGCTTGTGCTCTCAGGCACATGGTGTGATTCTTGGGGCTGTGCAGGGCCAGGAGTTGGGCTTCTGTGATGCTTCTGGGTCTCTTCCAAGTTAGGATATTCTATGATTCTGCTTTTGGGTTTTTTTTTTTTGTTGCGCATATGTTTGACACATGTTATGGTCCTGATTGACCAGTCTGGTGGAAAATGTGTGTGCTGATTAACTTAACTTTGGAGTAATAATTATTTATAGGTAGGAACTGTAGTTGCTTGAGAGAAAGTATATAAGAAGAAGACAGAAATATTCAGACAGATTATATAGTCAGTGTTTTCTAAGATAAGTTTCAGTAGCATAGTAGGGTAAGATGTTTATCGTATTCAAGTTCAATTTCTGTGTGTAAACTGGTGTTGAATCTGAGAGATAGCTTTGGATGTGATAACAGGCAATTCTCTCATCTTCAGCTAGTTTCAGATGTTACAATCTCTTGCATGGAATTAGCACAGGATGCTAATCAGCATCCTGTTTCGTGACTTATCTAAATTACTTCCGGCATCCCATGTAAGGGAAATGGTTATGAAAATAAATGTAATTCTTACAGCTGAAAGAGTCTGGGGTGGTTTTTGTTGGTTGGTTATTTTTTAATGGCAAACTGTATAGTAATACCTAGTTTGACCTCCTGCAAAAATAAAATGAAATCAGATTAAATGTGACTTTGAAGGCATTGTTTAGTTAAAGTGTATTTTACTGAACTGTTCCTGTGTAACATAATATTTTCAGCTTCACTGAGCAGCTACAATGTACTACAAGATAGACCAACAGAAAGTGTACTTATCACAAATTTAATTTACCCCTGACATTGGTGGTGTTGTTATTATTTAGTGCTGCATAAAAGATGCTTGCAAATGCTTGAGACTATTTTTCCTGAACTCATTAAAAATTGGAATTGTTTTGTAAACATTCAGAAAATATTAGGGGCAATCTAGAGAAAGTAAATTTAACTCGATATTTATTATATCTACACAGTGTCTTTAATGGGTTTGTTTTTCCTTTCTCTAGCGGAAGAGACTTTGGAATACAGACTGCACACCTTTCCCAGATGAGACACCCCTTTGTCTGAAAAAATCAAATGTCAGGACATCAGTGTCTGCTACTTCGATTTCCAATGCGTGGCTTAGGTGTGGGGATGGTTTTCAGAGCACTTCAGTGCTGGAGGTAAAATGCTGCCTCAGTGGTGTAACAAAGAGATGCAAACTGACAGTGAATTTCCATGCTTGACTGAACAGTAAGATGTTGCCTCTTTTTTTTTTTTTTTTTTTGGTGTTGTTTCTAAACTAACAGCATATTGCTGCAACTGTCAAAATGAACAAAAAATGGAAAGCACAGTTACATAAGGACATTGTCTTAACTTGTTAGTGTAACTTGCTGAGCATATGTAAATATATTGTGTTCCAGATAGCACTTACCACTTAAAAAAATTCAATGATACACCGAAGGATGAAAAAGTAATTTGACATTTGGGATGGAGTGCTACATTTCCTAAAAAATACAGAACAAGCATTCTATAGTTTGCTAGTTGAAGATTTTTTACTAGACCTAAATAATGTATTTGCTATAGTGAATTAAGTGTGGAAAATCCTGCTTATTCGTGAACAGAGATGTTCAGCCAGTTCCGAATGAGAAGTGTTTTATGCTGACCCAAGTTGCTTTTCTGTTTCTTCTTCTGGTACTGAGCAGTCACAGTTGTGGGATATAGTAAAATCAGACAGGGCAACCAAGTACTTCTTCTGTGACCTATCAGCAGGGCACATGCTTTATCAAGCATGTTGTTACTGCCCACTTTTTGACATTTTAGTGCTGAAAATGCTGGCTCTTGTTCTTCTCAAGGTCACATGTGATTTCTGTCATAGTCACAGAAAGTTTGTATTTTCCAAATTTATGAAAATTCAGATTTTATGTTACTGTTCTCATGCTTTAATACCTCATTATATTACAGTCTTGTAAAAGATTTAAAAATTAATTTGAAATTGTTCTGCTGAGCTTTAGTGGATGAATAACAACAGCTCTGAATATATTGATACATGTTACAATTATTTTTAATGTCTTAGTGATTAAATATCTCTCTGTCTCTTTTTAATGTAGTCCCAGAGGCCTTCTAATAAGAAATCCAGGATTAAGAAGCGTCTTGGACCACTGTTAACATCTGCTGAAAGTGCATATAGTATGTTTTGATTATTTCATGTTAACATTGTCAGAATATTGTTACTTTGTTTTGTCCTATATTTGGGTAGAAGTTGGCTCAAAATACTGGTTGCTTTATTCTTCTGTTAGTGTAATTAGAAGCTGATTTTGGTAAGACACACAGTCTCTTGCTGTTGTGGTTAGGCTCTTCTGTTCACCTAGAGTGCCAGAAATTTATTCTGCAAAGCTGCAGGCACTCAGATACTGCTTTTGAACAGGTGGAAGAAGCACCACTAATGCTGTATATGGTGTGTATTATAACAAGGATGGGATATTTAAATCCTTCACATTTTTATTAGGAGGGAATGAAAAGTAGCCCTTAGATGTATAGATTGAGGGTGAAATTATTCTATCTTCTTCTAGACCGAGAAGCAGGCATGAGAGAACACATTTTGTAAATATGAGCAATAGAAAAACAGAATTTTGTCAACCTTCTGCTTTTATAGTCTTCTGTATGCCCCGGAGTTGCTTAATATTGTCATTAAAAACAAACAAACCAAAAAACAAACAAACAAAAAACCCAAAAAACTCTAGGCAGAATAAAGAGGAGGACTTATTGACTCTTTCTAGTTCTTTCCTTTTTCTTTTTGAGCCTGGAGGAAAGAAAGAGGGGGTGGTATTCTTCAGTCTGTATTTCTGCTTGCTCCAGCAGCTGTGCTGCTTCTGTTGCATGTAAGTAGGTGACCTACTGGGAACTTTTTTTATCTTCTGGAGTTCTAGCTTTTCTAGATTTCTAAGAAGAACCTCTCTGTGTTGCAGGAGAAGATGTGGTTGTGTTTCTCTCTTCTGAGCCCATCTGCCTAATTCCAAATCCCCAGTAATTGTCTAAATTCCCTTTTACTTATAAAGTTTTAGTAGTGGTATGAAGTGGAAAGTTCTTCCTTTCTATGATTCCTTGTTCTTTATGCTCCATGCTAAGTATGAGTCCTTTCCTCCTTGCTTTTGTTATTAAAAATTATGCAGAAAGCTATTTTGAATTAAAATGTCTTCCTTCAGAAACACAACAGCTTTTCTTTGCAACACCTGACAAGTTTTGTTTGGTTTGTTTTTTTTTTTAAGGAGAAAGCTGGAGTGTAATCTCTACTGATAGAATACTTTTATTCCTCTGTTATTTGTTGCATAAAGTCAGAGAGCTCCCAAACCCAGAATTCTAAGGACAGTCTTTCTTTAAACCACTTAGCATTTCACAAGGGTACATGCGGGGGAGTGGAGGAGTGTTAGGACTGTGTGTAGGGGGACTAAATGTCAGACAGTCATGACTTGTCCTCACTCTGCTGAAGGACACAGTGGTAGCCTCATTATATAAAATGAAGTGTTAGCATTTATTCAGGAGAGCTAAACTGAAAATTATGTATGTATGTATGTGTAAGAAATACATGTGAGTTAATGTTTCAGTATTAATCTCTGATGCCTAGTAACAGATTAATTAATTCAATTTTGCCAATTAAAAAGTAGCGCAGTTTAATTTTTAATACTTTTACATTCAACAAAATTGCATTTCTGTGACAATATAACACTTTTCAATACTTTTTCATAGGAGCTGCTGCTGCTGCTGAAAGCTCTAAGGAGGCTGAGGACATAATATGGACCTCTAGTGGCAGTGATTTTTCCGATGATGAAACTAAAACATTCATTCCAAGGTTGCACAGCAAAAAAAGTGACGCTTCCAAAACAGAGGAATCACCTGGCAGACACGATTTATTGTTAGAGGACAGAAGTAGTGAAGGTAAGTTGAAATGCATGATTTAACAAGAAACCTTCTGTCAGTTTCAGGTGTTGTGATGAAAATATTCTTGAGGTCATTCTGACAAAATTACATGATCCATTCCTATTTTGGTTAAATCAGTTGGAGGTTTTGGGTTTTTTTTCAAAAATTTCATCTGGCTGTAGAGTAAGCTCATAGTAAAAATTATATACAAAATATTTAAACCTTGGAGTAAAGGAGGACAGTTGTTTTCATCTACTGACTAGATATGGCAGACTTTGCAGCTGCAGATAGCATCATCTTCTGTGGCATGCATTTTCATTTTGAAACACAGTATTCCTTGCTTCTCCTGTTAGCTGCACTGTGTGAACAGCTATGAGTTTAGTTCTTAGAACTTCCTTTCTATTCATGGAGCAGGAAATGACAGAGGGAAGAGAAATTGATCAAAAAGTGCAGCTGAAGACAGAAAAAGCTTTGCTTGTGTGCTCTATTATGTAAGTGTTAATAAGGATAATGTATAAGTTGCATTAGAACTTGTTAGGAAGTCTTTTCAACATAAAAAATGAGTTAGGTTAACTTTGTAAATACTTCAGCTAGATCTGAAATACTACATCTAGACTGGATCCTGGATGTCTGGCAAAGCATTCAAACACTGCTGTGAGCTGAGCAGATGGATTGACTGATGACCTTTTGTTTCATGTGTGACATTGGTTGAGTATGCTCCTTAGGTTTAAAACAAAAATGCAAAATACCATCTATATAACACTGTCACTGACATATCTGATGGTTATCTTTTGTAATTCCTAGTCATTTTGTTCTTTTTCAAAAGGAAGGAGTCTTCATTTTCTAAACTGCCAGGAATTTTTCTGACCAGGAATTTTTCTAACCTAACATTAATATCATTCACTTATCCCCTACAAGTATATCCTGCAGGTTTTAATATATTTTTTTTTTTTTTTTAAGAGACAATACACAGACTTTTTTTTAATATTGTAAGATAGCAAAATTTGGTTTGGTTTCTCTGTGTAATTGAAGAAAACCTGATGTGTTATCTATTTGCTTGAAGGTCACTGAGAAAATCCAATAATTGTCATGTTTTTCTTCTAAACCCAAAAATATCTTGAAAGCAATAGGGAGTAGGAGAACTGTAATGTCCATGTTTTTTGAAGTAACCATCATACACACTAATTTTAGCATTTTACGTAGTGTGCCTCTGTGTGCATGCAGATATAGGTACAGTTGTAGGTGTGGCAGCAGTAGGTGAAAAGGTATTTTTAAAAGAGATGTTCCCTTTCATGTGAAGCTCACTTCAAGAGGCACAGTGTCAGTACTTCAGTGTGACAAGATAAAACAGACTGCCTTGTATTTTATCAAGGAATTTATACCATTGTCACAAGGTGCATGCAACTCGTCACACAGCTTCAAGAGAAGCCTCTTTGTGCTACCTGGTTGCTGATGTCTGTGTTTAAAATTTCTGATGAAGCTTCCTCATAGTCAGAAACAGAAAAGCATTTGTGTATGTAAAAGGAGGCAACACTACAGTTGTGTGTTTATTTGTCTGGGTGACTTCTGAGTTTGGAAGTTCGATGTAGAAACGTGTGATTTAGATTATAGTAGTATTGCCAAGTACAGAAGGTACTGCTGCAGTTCCATGGGTATGTACAGATGCCTGGAGCATTGTGCAGGTGCCTCCTTTCTCTGCTGCCTCTCCCCTGTACATGACTATTCCAGTATTGGAAATCTGACCTTTACAAAGCAAAAAAACACGCCCCAAAAAGCTTTCATCCCTTCTTCTTCGGACGTGCTCACTTGTACAAAATGCATCAAAATTATCTCAGTACCTTGTGGCATTTGGACTTAAAGGATGGTGAGGGTGCTACTGGAGGTCAGGTTTCCATGGCCTTCACTATATCCTTAGAGTTATAAATGGACTTTTGGAGTTGCATTAAACATCAAGTCATCATGAGGATGGTGGAGGAAAAATTTTGCATTTATGTCTGCCATTGCATTGTGGGTTTGTTTGGGGCTTTATTTTTCTTATGCCTGTTTGTAATAATTTGTCCTCAACAATTCTCTCTTTTATGTGCTAGAGATTTGATTCACAGACCTGTATATTCAGGCATGGTGTTTTACAAGGTGGCAGTTTCAATTAACTTTTTCATTCCTCTGTGAGGGTTACCACTAATAGCAGATGTTAGTTAACACAGTTTAAGGCATTTACTTAAAACAGTTAATTCTGAACAAGTACACTTGGAAAATCCAGTGCAAGTGGGCAAAAAAGCCCCCTAACTAAACAATGGAAAAATTAATAATAACTAAACAAAAAGGAACACACTACCTACCTATGCAGTTAAATGTACTACTTCTTAGCAGACAGTACTTTGAAATCTTTTTCGTATGTATGTAATTTTAATCTTTCTTCACAGGACATTTTCTCCTCGTAGGATTTAGCTTTTATGAGACACAAAATACTTAAACATAAAGATCAGTTGAACATAGGTAAAAAATAATGTTCCAGTTCTTCCCCCAAGTTCAGGATAGCTATAGTATTACTCTCACTTCATAGTTGTAATAGATGGTGATTAAGAAAAACTCTTTTTACCAATATTCTATTTTAGATGAATTGGAGCTCATCGACTGGGAAAAGGATACTGATTCCACCGATAAATGTGATGGGTCAGAAAAAGAGGACAGTTCGTTAGAGATATCAGACTCGGACTCTTGCACAAATACTAATTCTCTGCCTGTCAAAGAAGAGAATGATGAGCTTTGTAAGGTGAGAAACTGTTCCAAGTTTAAGAAAAAAAGCTGCTGCTGTAGTTATGGAATGTATTCATATTTGTTTGCATTTGCATTGGGGGAATTTGAGAATTTTGCTTACCATATCTTTTCAGAAGGAATTCTGTACACAAGAATTTCAAGGCATTTTCTTTGAGTGCCAAACCTCAAAACCCAGCAGTGCCCCTCACACAGAGCTTGGTAGTGTGGTCCCAGGATGACTGAGATGGGAATAACCTCTGGAGAGTGCTTAGTCAAGTCCCTCTGCTCAGAGCAGGGCAGCTGAAGCTGGCTGTTCAAGGCTGTGTCTGGTTCAGTTTTGAGTATCTCCAAGAGTGGAGACTCCACAAATTCTCTGGCCAACACATGCCAGTGCTTGGTCACCCTTGCAGTAAAGCATCTTATTCTTATATTAAAATTTAATTTCTTGTATTTCAGTGTGTGTGCAAAAAGCTGTCAGGTTGGTGGGTTTCTCATCAGAGATGTGATCATCCGGACTCTCTGCAGTCCCTGGCTGTCTGTGACAAGTTGGTGCCCAAATTTCCTGTTGTGTGGTGGATGTGAGACCATATCCTATTCCTCTTTAGTACTTTGAGACTGTCACTATCTAAAAATCCAGGTATTGGGAATAGAGCATGAGGAGGTAAAGGACAACATGCAGGACTCCCTTTTCAGTAATAAGGATCGCAGAGCTCCAGAAAGGGACAGCAGTAAAAGCTGAATCTTACCAGCTAAGATGTGGTAGCTATTTTACTGCAGAAAATGTATGTTTATTTTGAAAGAAGGCATTCTGTGTCAACTATAGATCTTTATTTACTATCGTACAGTGAAATGACCTGTGTGAAAAGACTTGAGATGTGACAGTACTCTAGGCCAAAGTAACATTTGAAATGGGCTGCCCAGGGTCACTGTCCCTGGAGGTGTTCAAGCAAAGACTGGACGTGGCACTTTGTGCCGTGGTCTAGTTGACGTGGTGGTGTTTGTTCAACGATGATCTGAGGTCTTTTCCAACCTGACAGACTCTGATTGTGTGATTTACCCCCTCTCTGGTGCTGGGGGCTGGTGCCACACCAGCGAGCCCCGCGCCGGCAGCGTTCCCCGGCATGTGGTGGAGGGGCCCCAGCCGGGGTGGGCAGAGCGGAGGGGCCGGGCTGTGACCCCTCCAGAGGAGCCCAGCCGGGAGGAAGGGGCAGCGCTCGCCTGGCAGTCGGAGGAGGTGTGGGTGTCGGAGCAGCCGGGGATCCGTGCTGGAGCAGCCCGGCAGAGGGCACCGCAGGCCCAGGAACCTCGGCCGGCGGGGGCCACGACGACGGGGAAGGCAGTTAGCGAAGTGGATTAAAGCCTTCTTAAAACTCCTTTACGTATCGGTTCTGTGTTAAAATGCTCGCGAGTGAGTGTAGACGAAGTGTGATAGGGAGTCCTGCTGGCACAGGAATGGAGAACAGCCTCTAATTTCCCAGGAATCAGCCCCATCGCAGGGTCCTGCTGCCTTGCTGGGGCTGGAGGGTGGGACAGGGCTCTGTCTGTGGTCCCCTCACCACAGGGAGGACATTGGGGTGCTGGAGCCTGTCCAGAGAGGAGCAAGGGAGCTGCTGAAGGGTCTGGAGCACAATCTTATGATGAGTGGCTGAGAGAGCTGGGGGTGTTTATCCTGGAGAAAAGTAGGAACCTCATCACTATCTACAACCGCCCGTGGAAGCAGGCTGTAGCCGAATGGGGTTGGTCTCTTCTCCCAGGCGACAAGCAAGGGGACAAAAGAAATCAGCATCAAGCTGTGCCAGGAGAGGTTCATCAGGACATCCTGGACATCAGGAAGAATTTATTCACAGAAAGAGTGATCAGACTTTGGAATGGACTGCCCAGGGAGGTGGTGGAGTCACCATCCCTGAAGGTGTTTGAGGAAAAACTGGATGTGGCACCTTGTGCAGTGGTCTAGTTGAACATGGTAGTATTTTGTAATAGGTTGGACTTGAAGATCTTGGAGGTCTTTTCCAACCCAATTGATTCTGTGAAGCAGCAGATCTGGCTCTCATCAGGCTCCTGTGGGTGTCAGTACCACTCTAGTGTCTGTAGCTCAGAGTTCAGCAAGGGTTAGTCCTAAGTGTTTTCAGGTTTTGAAGAATTTGCTTTATATAGCCCAAGTCCTAGGCTGCAGCATCAGAAGAGACTACACGGTCTGCATAAAGCTGTGAAAACAGAATTGAGATTTATGTGAGTGGTAAAAGTTGTCCTGTTTTTATTACACCAGTGTGACTACGTGGAAAGTTGGATAAATGTTATGAGACACATTCATATTAGTAAGTGATGCTCATGAGAGGGTTTTTTGGGATGCAACCATACTGTAATAAGCTTTTAAATCTAACTAGAATAGTTATGCTAGTACAAAAAATGTGGGTACGTTGGGAATCTGAGGTTGTCTCTACAGATTTCCCCTTCCCCCATCCCAGCTGGAGTGCCACACTGTGGGAATTTTGCTGGGTGGTCAAACTCACCAGAAAACATTCTTCTGGGAATTCAGTGTATGCAGGAGGGTAAATCCCCAGTGATTGCTCTGCCTGTTACAGTCTTTGTTTTGCTTTACTTGGGATATGCTATTTTCCAAGGAAAAAACTGCTAGAAAAAAACTTCAGGCAAGCTGAGAGATTTCCAAGAGAGAATAGAAAAGCGCTGTTCACTCTGGGAGGTCATTTGCTGTACAGATATTCTTTGAAAAGGCCTGTTAATTTTGTGGCCTAGTTCGTGGTGAGGGAAGGGGGGAAAAAGCCAAATGTTGATATATCATCATTTTTGTGGTCTTTACTAAATATCTAGAATCTAATGGAGTGTGTGGATAATCAAAAGACCATGAAATTTATTTTACCCCACTTCAAAATATGCCAAATACCAAGAGGTTCTGGAAGTTTAGGATTACTGCCAAAATATCTTTATGGTAGTATTTACTCTTGGTAGGAGTGTATTAGGTTTCTGCTGGGAAATCTCAGAAGATTAATAACTATGGCTTCCCCCCCTTATATACTAATATATCTAATTTTAAAATTACTTATATTTGGTGATAATTAACTGCATAGAAAAGCTTCATGTATTGTTTTGGTTGGAAGATAAGACTCTTGCTTATCTGTAGGCTGTAAAGCTGCAGTCACGATTCAGTTTATGTTTCAAGTCCCTGTGCTGTGTCTTTCCTATCAACTCTCCACTTCTGATGTGTAAAGCTGCTTGATAGAGGATAATGAGGAGGGCAAGTTGAAACTGGCCTTGTGATGAGCAGCTAATTTTTGTCTTCAGAATTTTTGAACAAAGTATGTGCAAGATATGGCAGGGCCATGCTTTTCTTTGGCTGTTTTTAGGGGATGAGAGAGTTGTTTTATGTTAGCTTTCATTTGACCTCTAAGTGGATGAATTTTTGCTTAAGATGGTGCAGGACAAAGATCTGGCAAGGTGATCCCAGATGGTTCTTTTCTTACAGTTCCTTGATTTCCAGTTGCCAGTGGTGGGTACTTAGGGGAACTTTTTTCTTGGAGATCACAGTACTAAAATAAAGATTAAGCATTCATTTTAGTTTTTCAGCATACATTTTTTCCAGAAGAGCACCATGTAATCACCTCAAAATTGGAAAACTCCATATTTTTATGCATTGGTAGTGGTCACTTTTTGCCAAACTTGTGTAGAAACTTTTTTTCTCATGAGCTGAAGTTCTATGTTTTGTAAGAACTGCTTATCTATGAATTATTTTTAACTTATAAATATTTAAGTGCTAGGAATTAAATGAAAGTATGTGTTCCTGTAGGTATATCCCTCTCTCCTTCCATACTACCTCTGAAACTGGGAACTTTCTATGGCCCTGTGCACTGAGTAGCATCATCTTCTCCACTTGAACCCTTCCTCAAAACACTTAATCCCTTAAAGTAGGCCAGCACTTTTATGGAGTATGTAATTTTGGTATTTTACAAGAGTATGGTCTTTTCTTTGTGTCCTGTATGTTAAATTCACATTATCAATGTCTGATGGGTAGCCATCATTTGCTCGCTTTATATGTGGAACCAGTGAGGTTTATCCCAGAATGGTGTGAGGAATTAGTCTTATGTGTTTGATATGTAGCATGAATAAAGCTTGACTGGTTACAGCAGATCCCCTTTATTTCACAGCACACTAATAAGTGCAGTAGATACTTGTCTGCTGGTTGGGTGAAAATTCATCAAAAAGTCACATGGTTAAGAGCTTATTCCCTTTAAATCTTAGAAACATTGAATGGTTTGTGTTGGAAGGAAAATTAAAGATCATCCAATTACCCCTGTCATGGGTAGGGACCTTTCACTAGACAGGATTGCCCAAAGCTCCATCCAGCCTGGCCTTGAACACTTCCAGAGGTGGGGCACCCACAGCTTCTCTAGACAACTTTTTCCAGTGTCTCACCGCCCTCACAGCAATGATTTTCTCCCTAATATCTAATCTAAAGGTGCCCTCATTCAGTTTGAAACCATTCCCCTTTGTCCTATTGCTACAAGACCTTGTAAGAAGTCCCTCTCAGGCTCTCTAATAGGCACCTGGTAGGGACTCCAATACATAGAGAGTGGTAATATCCCCCAACTATTGTGCTAAATGAAGATGGACAACTGAAAAAGAGATTTGCTGTATGTTATGTGTTTCAAAACTCTTTAGTAAATCCCTGCCACATTCTCAGCTTCTATTGTGATGGAGTCTGTGTGCCCTGATAGTGGGTGATCTGATGTGATACTGAATATTGTGCAAAAATTATTTTAATGTTGTGCAAAAGGTTTACTTTGGGGTTTTCCCTCTGTGAAGAACATACTATTTTAGAAGTTCTTCCTGCAAGGTTATATGTAGGTCTGTGTCTTTTACCTAAGGCCTTCTGATCTTTTAAATTAAGGTTCGTTCAGTTGCTTAGTTTGTGGATTTATTACTGTCTTAACTTGGCTTTAAAAAAAAAA
The DNA here is from genome assembly GCA_013400515.1 of Erpornis zantholeuca. Taxonomy (NCBI): domain Eukaryota; kingdom Metazoa; phylum Chordata; class Aves; order Passeriformes; family Timaliidae; genus Erpornis; species Erpornis zantholeuca. The sequence goes on along the minus strand of VZTN01002603.1, from coordinate 155,944 downwards.
CAACCCTCAAAACAAATTCTGTCCTTCTGTGGCACTACATTGAGGAGGATTCAACATACTTCATGGAATTCTGAAGAGCTCACTTAAAAGATGAGCAGGCCAAGATTTGCTGTTATTTCTGGATTTGCTTTGGTGTCCTGGCTTTCTTGATCCCTTATAATGGTAATTATAACTAACATTGGCTTGGTAATTAGAATTGAGTCTAGAACTATTGTTGTGTAACAGAATTTAAAACAGGTTGTCTCGAGGTAGGGAATCATTATTATGGCAAATGGAATTTGTGTCATCCTGTGAGACTGATGACTTAACACGGATAAAGGGTGATGATACGACCATGTTATTGCAAGCACTTTTGTCAGTTCATTACTGAAGGAAGTGTATTAGAATACATATACAAAATATCCTCAAGCTTACAATTATTTCTAAATGTGTACTTTATGGAATAATTCAGATTGGCAACAACTTCAAGATTTCTCCAGTTCAGCCTGCACAAGGCAGTCTCAGCTGCAATGTCAGACAAGGTTGCTTAGGGCTTTATCTAGTTGGATCCTGGAAAACTTGAAGGATGAAGACAGCATAACCAGTCTGGGCAGCATCCTTCTCCCTTCCCTGTCTCTTTCCTCCTTGTCTTTCCAAAAACAGGAGCCTTTCTTTTCTGGGTAAAACTGGTCTCTTCTAGCAGGGCTCTCCAGCTGGGCCTTTTAGGCAAAACATACACAGATCATCAGATTGCAAGTCAGTAGTGGTACAGAAAGAGATACCTTTTGCATTCATAACTCCAAGGTGGAAGGATTTTTACCTGCTTTACCAGACAAAACTGAACCTGTGCACCAGCTGCTTTCTGCTGCAGCCCATCAGCAGGGATGTCTCTGGATCTTCCGATACGGGAATCAAGTCTTGAAGCTTTTTTCCTTAGTCACGGACAGTATTCCCCTCTCAACTTTCTGTTTCCATGATTTGGTCAGATTATCAGAATAGGAAACAGGATGTTTCTGGGTGTGCTGTAGCTATTTGTATTATAACTAGTGCTTTTTTCAGTCTGTAGTGAAACAATGACCCCACTAAGTTTAAAACAGGACCAATGACACTAGCTCAGCTAATACCTAACTGCCTCAGATGTTCCTTGCTTTGGTGGTTTAAATTATCTTGGGAATATTTTTCTTTTTAATTCTGGGACACAGGGGTTCAAATGTCAGTGTGGCTGAATTGGCTCATTATCCTCTTCAAGAAGGACACAGTCATACGAGTGTCTTGATACATGTTATGTGTGGTTTTGGTGCTGTAAAAATGCTTGAAGTCCGTGATGTCCCTTTTGAAGGAAGCATCTTTGATCACCATTTTCATACTTACAGGTGCTTTTGTAGGTGATCCACAGTGTCACTGAGGTTGCTATGCTTCTTTGTGCCTAGTTTATGAAGTGTCTGAATGACTTGTTAATTAAGCTTAGTGGAGACTTGTGTACCACATTCTGGATGTATGAAATCTGATAGATCACAGCACCTATGACAGTGACATAAACAGACTTTAGAACTTGCTGCTGTGAGCTGTCATTCCCAGAGTGTACTTTTATGTTGTTTGAAGCACCAGGCTGTTTGTGAATGCTAATCCAACCCCTCTGCTTTGTTTAACCTAAGGCTTCAGCTGAGCCCCATATTCTTTCTTACACAGCTCTGGAGAGCAACAACTTTAAGCACAGCCGACAGCATTGCTATCTTTGTATCCGTGTACTGAATGTCCCTCTCTTTGTGGTCTTCCCACATCCTCCCCAAGTCTGCCTGGTGTTTTAAACAAGATTCAAGATGCCTGTGTTAGCTTTCCTGAAGCTGCATGCCACACAAGGCATCTGCATTTCCTCAGGTCTGGCACCTCTCTGGAGCATGGCTCTTGACAGCACCACAGAGGATCTTCAGGAGTAACAGGGAGAAGCAAAGCAGTATCTGTTTGCCCTGTCAGGGCCCTGGCCTCCATCTAAAGAGATGAAGCAAGGAAAGAGAGTCTTGTCTGTCTCCTGTTGGTAGCTTGCCTGGTGCTGCAGCAGAAGATGCTACAGGGACAAGCAGAGCATGCACTGCTGGGAGCACAGTGCTCTCCTTTGAAAAGAGAGAGAGGATAAAGCTAGAGGAATTAATAACAGGAATTATAGGAAGTTAAAGGCTTTTGTATTGCTGGTTTCCTCACCTCTGATGAGGCTTTCTGTTGTTTGCTATTATGGATAATTTGCTAATAGTTTTGCAAAGAGTCGTGAGCTCAGTGAGAAAACTGCTGAATTTTGATTGTCTGACTTTGTCTTCCAAACTGTCTCAGAAGTCTTCAGGATAAATTGGAGGAAAGATTGATTTGAATTTGTTGGAAAATTCTTTTTGAAGGAAATGATGGAAGAAAACTTTAGTGGGATACATAAGACCAATCTTAATTATTTCTCTTTCTTACAAATGCGCTTTCCAAATGCTATAGTTCTGGAAGGAGACCTGAACAGAGTAGATTTTCTATGATTTGAATGCTCTAAAAGCCTTTGGTTCCATCTTTCTTGTGGGTTGTCACTTTGCTTTAAAAATAATTTTATGATCTTTTAGTGGCTGGTTCTGTTGCCCCTTTTGTCAGTTCATGGTGTCAGGAGAGGGACCTAATATATTAGGGAAAGTAAAATTCTCTTTTTCTACCAAGGATGTTGGTTGCACTCAGTTGTGGAAAAAAAAACCCATTGCATGTCATTTTAAGGTTCCTAGGGCAGTTGCAGTTTCCATCTTTTCACAAGTGAATCTTATTGGTTTTAAGGTTTGTGGCAGCAGTATAAGAAAGGCATGCATATGTCTGTCTCAAAAAAGTGCATGTGTAATACTGCCTCTAAAATGGCTTTTAAGTGAAAATAAGACACCTAAATGTCCAAGGTCATCCAGTTCCTGGTATAACAAGTAAAGTCTGAGGTGTACCAAAATCATCCAACTATCCATGTATTTAGGCTTCATCTTCTAATGAGTTTGTCAATATTCACCAAAATGGAAAAGTTCCTTTTCCAGTAAGGGTTAGTGTGTAGCAGCTCTTTGTAGAACCTACTGAATTGTGAAGATCTAGAAGCAAGTTTAGACTATCTCATAAAACACAGGAAGTCCAAAGTTTAGAAAGTATTCTAAACTAACCTCACGGTTATTAAAAGCCTCTGAGGTTTTCCCAGTGTGTTTCTCTTTAATGGATGAAGCTCCTGTGTATCTCTCTTTAATGGATGAAGCTCCCTCCATATCTATATATGGAAGAAGGCAGTTATGTGGGGTTTTGTTTTGCGGTTGATTTGGGTTTTTTTTTTAAAGTCATGGCACTGTATCTTTAGCTTGTAAAGAATGCAGTTTGATGGTAAGACATGGGGAGCATGACTTTTGTTCCTGGCTCCCATTACAGTGGGGAAGTATGTTGGATAGATAAGAGAGGAATAAAGGGGGGCAGAACAAATGTAATAAAACTGAGAATATGTATAATAGAACTTGAGAAATTTGGGGGTATGAAATGTTAGGCAAGAGGCTGACTTTCTTGGGGACAATAAGAAGGGACTGGAATGGTGTGAAGATGTAATGCCTCTCATATCCAGTTTGTCAGGGTCTGTGTCATGTTCTGTGATAAACAGTTTCTATACAAACGTCTGAGTCATCTGTAGATGACAATTCAGATTTACAGTTCTTTTGTTATCAGGACACTCATGTTTCAGGCTAACAACCCTGGTGACTGATTAACCCTTTCTGTGGAGATGGTCTAACTCCACAGCTGTGATATGTTAAAGTAAGTTTAAGAGGATTTTGCTTGCTCTGTAGGAATCTGTTAGCACACTCTTGTGTTTAGGCCAGTTGCAGACAATCTTTCCATCCCTTTTTATCCCCTTTATGAGAACAGTGTTTGCCTTCAGACAAGGACAACAACCTTGACTACCTGATGGTTTTATCTCTGTCCTCAATCTCTCTGGAAATATGCTATGAAATTGTTACTTCATATGATATCTTCCCCGCTACTCACAACTTCAGCCAAGCTTTGTTATTCCAACTTCCTGGACACATGGAGAAGCTGTTGCACATGGTGGTTGATTCACAGCACAGTGGCATTCTTTTTGACTCAGTCCCAGTCGTTCTCCTCCCACTCTGTCTCCTCAGCACAGTCACTATTTCATTCACTTGTCCCCATTCACCTTCACCTGGCCATTGTTTGGTGTCAGTTCACTGGTTCTGTCTTGCCTAATACAAGACTTTAGTCCTGTGCCACCAGGTACCCTCATCTGGTTGCAACTCTTTAGAAACACTGATTGCAGCAAACTTGTTGCTGTTTTGCAGACACCTTAACAGCTTCCTGTGCATGGGAAAGGGAACTTTAAAGCTGAGTGAGAAAACCAGAGTGGAACTGTCTGCTTGTGAAGGCAAACGGAATGGGCAGAGAAGCTTCATCCTGACCTAAATCGTCATTTATAAGAAGGGTTGAGATTTGTTCAGGGTTTTAAATACCCTGAAAGGCTGCTGAAAAGACCATAACTTTAAGAATCCCTTAAGTTTGCACAAACTGTACTTGTGGATAGTAATTTTGGCCTTTCCATTCACAAGAAGAAAGGTGCAGTGGAACTCAAAAAGCTTTGGAGAAAGTTGGTTATAG
>VZTN01002603.1:134850-150184 GCA_013400515.1 Erpornis zantholeuca | reverse complement strand
CTGTTTTAAACTCGTCCCTAAACATCTGACATTAATCATAGTTGGAGACAAAAGTAAGGGGGTAGAATGATCCTTGGTAGACTCCCTTACAGCTATTCCCACGTTTGTATGCTGTGGGCTTTTCAGCATGTATGAATTTTGTCCTTTTTACCATTGCCACCCTCTGTGCTTCCTCTGCAGAGCAATTGAGAAGTCACATACCAAAAGACAATGTTGCAAGTGAGTCTCTACTTGGTCAGTGCCGTGGATACCCTTTGTAGCTGTAGTTCTCTACCACCTGCTGCTCCGCGTGGCTTCTGCAGGGTGTTCTTTCACACAGTCTAGTTTGTGCTTACCTCATGTTTTTAATAAAGCATTCTGTACAGGCATAGGGAAGGAAGGGAGCTTTTGAGACAGCATAGATTTTGTAGAGGGTGATGGCTCTAGCCAGACTTGTCTGGAGGAGAATTAGTTTCCCTGGAGCGAGCTTCACAGATTAAGTTTCTTTTATTTGCTTGACTGTGTGAGGGAGAAGTGCAAAGGTAAGTCTGGTATTTTAATGGGGTTTTTAAAATTGAAATCTTTAATTTTTATGACTAACTGGAGAAGCACTATGTTGGGTTTTTTAAAACATAAACATTTGTTGAAGTACATTGAAGGGTCATGAAAGAAAAAAAAAATTGGTGTTGCCAAGTTGAGAATCTGGTATGTTCCAGTAATTATGTGATTTGTCTAGGATATGAAGCACTTCAGTATCTTTTAGAATGGGAGAACAGTATAACTACTTGTATAAAAAGAATAAATAAATATCCCAATCTAATAATGCATTATCTGTTTAAAGGCAGAATTAGAAAACGACATTTTATTTGTGGCAGTTGCAGATGAAGCATCATGTTGCCTTTTGGCCTGTTCTTTCCAGACTTGTACAGAGAAAAGAATTAACAATATTATGGACACTAATGTAACAGTTTTACATAGCTGCTTGTAAAATCAGATTATATAGCTGTATACCAGGACATTTTACAGAAGCTTTGACTTATTTATTCCTCCTTTACAGAACTCAACAGATTTATCCTTATAATGTGATATATTTGTGGTGTGTTGGAAGGACATAAGAGTTTTTGTATGGTGTTTGCTTACTGGTTTGGAAAGGAAGGGCCAAAGCAGCTCTTTGGACTAAGAAACTGTCATCAGACTCAGTCTGTAGCAACTGGAGGAGGAGGAGAAGAAAAAGAGATATATTTTCTCTTAAATAGTTTATGGGTGGAATGTTGGATTAAAAAATACGAGGTTAAGTAGACTTTTTGAAGGGTACAAATTTAGGATGAGGAAAATAAAATAGGACATAATTGTCGCTCTCATGGCTAAAAAGCAGTGAGCTGGACAATAGATAAGACTGTCAGTTTAGACAACAGCAAAACCAATGTTTTTATGTGAAACAAGTCTGAAACAAATGCCAGGAGCGTGATTATTCCCCTCTACTTTGTAACCTTTATATGCACTTGAATCTAGTTTTCCTATGCAAACAGTAGAGCTAGGTTTGTTTCTTACATTATTTTTGACTTGTGGCTTACATTGCTTACAATTTAAAGATTCTTTGGTGCTTTTCTCATCTGTAAAAGCATTTCATTGTTAAAAAATTAGTACTAACCGCAGCAGTTATGGGGGAAAAAAGTAGTTAAGTGGGCATCAAAACAGGGCAGAGAATTACATTTTTTTATTTTTGCATGGCTTTACAATTTTGGATAAACGCTTCCCGTACATACTGATGGCTTCTCAAGTCTAATGAACTTGGAGGAAAAATATGTGGCAAAATCTCTGGTTTGGTTTCTTCAATGTTAAAAAAAAAAAGAATGATACATGCAGGTTTTCTGTCTTGTTGATAACGAAGATGCTGAGTTGATTCATCACTTTAATAAGTCTAAGTGAAAAATATTGCACAAATCTCCTTGGTGGATCATCCTTGTGGATGCTGTGTATAAATATTTTAAGTTATCATAGCTCATTTTGTTCGGAGGTAAGTGGAGTAAATCATAACTGGGGAAATAATGGAAAGTAAATAGTGGAAATGTAATGAAAAGGAAAACTAGAACATGATTTTATATAGGATTGGAAGGCAACATAACTTCTATGCCACACTTGTGTGGTACAACTTACTTTTTGAAGGCAAGAATGACAGTAAGATTTGAGGGGGAGGAGTTGCACTGTTATTATGAAGTACCCGACATGATTTTTTGTTGTGTGTATAACTTTGCAGCTACTTTGAGCATTTCCGCACTTTTAATACAGAAGTTGCTTATGACTTCAAAAATTTGGTTATGAAGATGCAAAACATTTTACATCCTCTGCATGTGAATTTCAGGGTTTTCAAATACTATTCAGCTGTTAGTTGCCATCAATTAATTTTTAAGGATTTTGGAAAGTGGTGGTGGTGGAAGTTTTCCCTCTACCTTGCATGCTCCAGACACTCTGAACAGTCAGAAGTAACAATGTAGACAATTATCATTTGCCTTTGACACAGTCATGATCCTTGTCGTCATCATAGAGCCGAAAAAGTAAGACTGTGGGTGATATAATGTGTGGTGGTTTATTTTCACATTTTGAGCAGGGAGGGGTGATTTAAGAGACCACTGAATGCTAATTTCTATTGCTTTGTTACCATGCATTTTAAATGGAGGAACAGCAAATGGATTTAATTTTTATGAGACTTGCAGCCAGTAATTGTAAAAATTCTCCATCTGCTTATTAGCAGCACTATGCTCTGTTTTTGAAAAGAAGAAGGATGCTTGTGTTTTCCTGATCTGGAATGAACTGGAATGAATTGATGAATGAAGTGTTCTGAAGGACATCCACAAATGTTGGTAGTATTGTAAGGTTGAACTGCAAGAAAAATATCTTTTGGTGTATTTTTTTTATCGGCACTGTGACTTTTTAAAAATGCACTTCGTTGCTTAGACTCATTATGTGCCATAAATTCACTGAGCAGAGATTGCCACTACTTTTTGTACGTTTTTGTACAGTTCTCAGCGTAACAGTCATTAACATTTCTGAGACTTCTTTAGATGTTGCAACAATAATAAACCACAATGACTAAATCAGAAATCCATGGCTGGTGACCCACCTGTGGCCCTTTCCAGTGACTTTCTTTGCCAAAATTAAAAACATTAAGTAAAATGTAAGAAATCCTACAACATTACTAGAATTCCGCAGAGTTTGGTTTAAAAGTGATTGGACTTTTTTTCTGGAGGAAAACCTAATTACCTAGTAAGTTAAATGATGCTCCCTTGGGAAGTTCTGGAGTTGCAAGTCACCTTGCTCCTGAGGAGTGTATCAGGGAAGAAGCAGAAGCATTCACTTGCTTTGTGCTTCTTTCCTTTTTGCACCTCCCGTGGGCCGCTGTCCCAGATAGGATGTCGAGTTCAACAAGTCTCTGGCCTGACTTGTTCTTGCTGTTCTCACTTGGTTTCCTTCATCTCCACAGTTTTTAAATTGCTGCTTTATTGTGTGTTTAAGTCCTCAGCTTCCAGAGCCTTGTTAACATGTTATCTTATGTGGCATTATGCCAGTGTTGATGGGATTAAAGCAAAAGGAAGCCCTGGTTTGCTGCTTGCATCTAAAATGAACATCAAATCTGATCGGTTATTTCTGTTTAGCGAAACTGAAACTTTGTACCTGGTGCCTCAGTCACTCTGGCAGGCATTAGCCCCAGTCTGCAGTTTCTAGCAAGAAAAGTGTTTCAATTTCTGCTGCATGAAACTAGACTAAATTGCATGCTCAGAAATCTAAACAAACAATGCTGGAAAAAGTTAGAAAGGAATTCTTTTGTTTGGTTTTATGAGCTTAACTATGTAGTGTTGGAAAGAGAGGAAACTGTACTGTGGAAAATCAATACTTGCTAAAAGTGTGAAAGACCACACAGAGGACAAACTAAGGCAAAGTAGTCGATAATGAAGCAGAAGCATAAGTGCTTCACTTAAAGTGAAGAAGGTGATAACTGTGGATATAAAGAAATTAATAAGAAGTAAGGATGAAATTAAGACCAAAGACACCAACTTGATATTTTATTTAAGTACGATCTGAGTACAGATCTGTTTTAATGTTGTGAAACTGTAGAATCCAGCAGCCCGATGGGTTGTATCACATTGTTTCAGTGGTTAAAATGTGATCACTGCTACAGGTGTGTATGTTTGTTTTTAGAAAAATACCTCAAGCTGCACTAGCTTTTGAAAAAGAAAGCACACACATACACACATCAACCCTAAGCTGTAATTGGTAAAAATAAAAACAAACATCTAGAAATGTATTGCCATATGTAGTTGGCAAGGAACATCACCTCCTTTCCTGCAAACAGTAATAACTTGTGTTTAATAAATCGAAAGGTCTTGAGTTTTGTATGCATAGTCAGGTAGGTGCAATTTGTTTGCCTCTGTCTGCATTTATTGTAACCACAGATCACGTAAATCCTGTTGTGTTGCCCTGTAGGTAGCTTGACAGTTTTTCCTTTGGCTCATTTTCTGTGCATTTCATCTGCTAATAAGTCATTTCCAGACCAAAGTGTTGTGAGGACTGACAGACCAGGTGTCATAAAACAGCAATAGAAATAAAATGCTTTGACTTTAAATGTTGCAGAAGCTGAAATGCAACACTGACCTAATTGTGGCATTATCCTTGGTTTACTCACCTATGGATTTGATTGTATCTGTCATGTGCTACCGCACTTCCTGCTGCTCTGAAGTCATGTTTTTATGTTGCTTCTGCGCTTAACGACTCACTCTTGTTATGGATATGTCCTAGATTCTTTTCTCTGACCCTCCAAATGGGTATTTTAACTATGTTTAAAAATGGGTGAGGAGAAAGTAGGCAAACATGTTAGATTGTCAGGTTCTGCAGCATTACAGACAGTAAGTGCTCTTCACTTTATTAGCAAATGACCCAGCTCTCAAATTAGTAATTTGGCATGTTAACGGAACTACACAGTATTTCTGTGCTTTTTCAGTATCTGAATCTTGGTTACACTTGTTTATAAAGAGGGTGACCCATCTTTCATAGTCTTCCTTCATTTAAAAAGACAGCATTGTATTTAAAAAAATATAAGTATCCCTCTTGCCTGTATTTTTTCCTACCTGGTGGGTATGTAACTAGCTGTAGTTGTGTGCTGTTGTGGTTGCTTTCATATGTACAAAGTTGAACATGGTTAGAGATGGCTCAGGATTAGCCGTGCTTCGAAAATGCGATTTTACAATTAAACTTACTTGTGGATAGGTGGGGTTTTCTTCTGTATGTTAAATACAAACATAACATGCTTCAGTTGAAAGTTTTAATTCAAACAGTATCTACTAAAGTCAGGGAATGTGATACTCTGATTTTGGTCCTGGTGCAGCTAATTGCATCCAGTCACTTGAGATTCCTTAAAATGCAAATGAAAATTTGATGGTATTTCCAGAGAGATTAGGGAGTTTAGGAGAGAGAGGGGCAGTGAAGCACAGGCCTTGCTGGCTTTTGTGGTCAGCTACAAAACCTGTGTACTTGTTGCTTTACCTTTTAATTGTAAGACATCCCAACTATTTTTTTTTTTTCATATCCCATTCACAGGTTTGAAGGGTGTAAGGACAAAGGATTTTACTGAATACTCACTTTAGTAATACAATAAAAAATTAATCTCACCCTTTTTGGGCGAACAGTCCTGTTCATTTGCTTAGAGGCTGTAAACCACACTGGGTGTTAGGAAGGCAAGTAGCCTGCGTGATTGCGGTAAGTGTGTCACATCCTGCCCTCAACTTTGCCCTCCTTGGAGGCTCTGGCAGTCTCTGTGTGGTTTGCCCACTAGCCAGCTGGGAGTGGCTCAAGAAAACTTCTCTAACCTGTGGATCTGGTTCTCGAGCAAACTTTCAGACTTAACAGTATCTTGGTGCTCCTTGCCAAACCCAATTAGGAGAGAGGCGAGGGTACTGGGGCAGGCTTTCAAAGTTTCACGGAAGACTCATCTGTAATTTTGTGACAAATTTAATTGTGTGTATTCCAAGCATGTAGTATGAGGATTGCTGCGGGGCTTTTTCCTCCTTGACAACCCCGTCAACTCCTTTGTAAACATGAGACTACCAAAGAGCTTCCCTGTTCTGTGAAAATCTTCCCCCCATCTCTGCTGCAGAAGTAGTGTTTTTTGGCTGTGTTTGGAGGGGAATGGGCAAGCAGCTGCTTTGACATTAGAATCATACAGTGTGAATGCCAGCACATCTTTGTTAAATAAATATGAACTGCTCCTTCCATAGGGATTCTTAAAGATAACTATCAAGTCAAGGCATGTCACTGGAAATTTGTGCATGTTATGAATTCCCTGTCATTTTTGTCATCAGCAATCTTTGTATTTCTTACTTGAATGCCTTTTCTTACCATAACTTGCCAAACTCTGAATTCGCTTTCTCTGCTACATGTGCCTTCTTGGATCTGGAGTCTGGCCGTAGAAAGATGAGATTAGAAATTGAGTCCACTGTTTCTTCTTTTCCTCTGTGAAAATTTTTGCTTATATGTAGTAGTGTCAAAAGATTGTAGAATGTTTATAGGGAGCTTTTAAATTACTCATTCTTTGAGTAGTTCCATTCTCTGCTTTGTCCTGATTAGCATTTGTGGTTTTTTTCACTTGTGAATGTGCTGTTGATGTATCACATCAACAGAGAGTTGCTCTTTTGCTTTTCTGTAGAAGAACTGTATTTTTTATCTCTCTAGGATTTTCTTTTACTTTAGGATGCACTTACTCAGAAAATGGAATTTGAGCATCAGGAAATTATATGCACAAAACATAAACACTTGAGTTCTTTCTCATTTTTTTTTTCACCCTTGGGGAATAAAGCAGAATTCTTTTCTCTACTGTTACATTATTGAAGCTAATACTTATTTTAATTTGAAAGGCACAACCAGAGTTCTGTGTGGAAGAAAATAAGTTTTGAAAAAGTTTTCTGTGATACTGAACAGAAAGTGCCTAACTGCTTCCTATGCAAGTTTTACTATCTCTTTGGTTAGCAGATGGTTTATTTCTATAGTGGTAAGTGTGTAATAGACAAGGTGAAAAATAATCAGTGCAACTTTCACATACAACACGGACTCCTGATGTTGGAAGGGCTGGCCAGAGATGTGGATTGTCTACTAGATGCATGTCTTTTTAGAGAATCTCTAACTAGACAAAAATGTTGCTGTCTCTCAGCTGGTGGTGGTGGAACACTGGATACGATATTAACTGATGCAGCTTTTCAGGTTTGCACTGAAATGGCAAAAGCAGCAGTCAGCTGTCCAGGTAGGGTAGAAATTTTATCTTACCATCTCCTATATGTTCCTCTCATGGTATGGACTGGGTGCTAGGCTGAGGATGTGTGTGCAGAAGGTAATGAAGATCTATGTTCCTGTTGTTAGGACTGATGACCTGGCTGTAAAGCGTTACTGGAGGCTTGTGCCATCAGGATGCTGGTGTGTTTGCTGGTGGCAGCTACAGGCTCTGAAGAGGTGACTGCGGAGAGTCCCCTCAGCAGGTGTGTGTGAGCTGGTTTTGATCCTGCACCTGCTGGTGTCAAATGTCTTGATCAGTCACTGAAGAGGAGAATAGGGTGTCAGTGAAATAAGAGGTGACAGGCAAGAAGAAGGAAAAGGACTTGAGCCCTGCCTTTGGAGAGAAAGAGGGGTAGTCTGGGAGGGAGGAAATGCAGAAAAGGGAAGTAATAGCAATATGGTGTGTGGAGGAAGCACATAGAGTTCATGGTTCCTTAAGTTTATTTTGTCTGTCCTGCTTCTACTTGTGTGCTTGTCATCTTGTGACAAGGTGTTAGCACAATCCATTGGTGAGTGGCATAACTGTGTCACTGATCATCCCCTGTAGGCTTGGGGTGCCTGCTGTGCTGCCTCTGGGTGAGGGCTGGGCGAGGGGGTGAGTCAGGGGCAGCCCTGGCAACGCAGCCGCTGTCTGCCCTCACTGCCTGGCTGAGTGCTGCACTGGAATTTTCCAGGTAGGGCACAGATAGAGGTGAGAGGGAGAGCGCGTGGGATGGGATTTGGACAGGGAAGGGCTCGTCCCGGGGAGAACTACCCACATGCCGAGCCTCTGGTAAATGTGGGAACACCAGTAATAAATAAACTAATAAATAAGGGGGAAAATGCAGCAGATACATTTAAAAACATCTAATGCTGCCTTTGCGTTTTATTACCTTTTCATTACCATTTTCCTTTATTAATTTGAAACATGCAGTGACTTTTTTTTTTTTTTCCTCCTCTCCCTCTCCAGTGTGGATTTCAACACATACTTGTGCGGGTGCCAAGAACACTGTGTTCTGTTAAGTCACAGGGTGACGTCGGGCGCTGGCCACCTGCCAACCTGGGTCAAGTTCATTCAAATAAGTTTCAGCGGCGGCCCTTGCCGCCCCAGCCCCGACAGTCCTGCCTTCGCATGGTAGATGGCTCTCTTGCGTTAGTTTTCTGGAGAGCTTGGGACTTCAGGGCTTTAAATTTTACAGGCTTTTGGATTTTCCTTAATGTTTGCAGAGGGATTAACAAAAAAAAAAAAAANNNNAAAGGCAGAATAAAAAAAAAAAAAAAAAAAAAAAAAAAAAATAGCCTGACCTCGCATGAATCTGTGAGGAGAGAAAAGGAGATGGCCATGGGTTTACTGAGCAGGACAAGGTCTGCAAGTCAGAGCATGTGTTTCTCTGCACACTGATTTTTATTATTTCTTTTTTCTTTTTTTTTCTCCTGTCCTTGGATGGCTTTTAATTGTGATGTAAAGACTCCGTGTCTTTAAAGCAGGAGCTACTCCTGAGTTTCCAGTGACAATCCTGTTCATGACAGAAAAGGATGAAATGGCGCGAAGTGTGCAAAAGTGGCCATGGCTGTGCTAGATTAATCACTTCCCTTTCCTACAGGATTTTGTGTTTTGCTATCTTAGTTCTGTAACTTTGGACTGCTCTTAAAAATGCGTTAAGCAAAGGAATCTCTTGGTTGGGGTGAGCTTCACATTTATCCCATGTCATGGTGTTAAAAAATCAGACCAGTTTTCTCAGTCGCTTTATTCCAGCTTCCCTTTCAGGGGACTGTTTTGTTGCTACTTTGCATAGCAGCATACTTTTCCTTCCTGTAACCCTACCAGAAATCACACTAGATCCCCTCCCCTTCACTTCCAGTAACTGCTCTGTGAGCAATAATTTTGGAACTACTGGCAAAATAAGAGTCTTTGACAAGCTTCTAACATCCTTACAACAGGACGGCATTTGTAACACCAGAGACATCACTAACTGGTCTCTAAGACAGCTGTTGATATTTTAGTATTTAATGAGAAACCCATTCTTCCTGTTTGCTTCTGGGATATATATTTTTAATTAAGAATGAGATCTCTGGGAAAACTTGGTGTTTCCAGAGAGAGCTGATTGGTTTTAAAGAGAATAGAGAAGTGAATTTGCAGTTCATGATTTAGATCTGTTTTCACCATCTCTCGTTTGAACAGATTAGCCATTTTATTTTTATTCTTTTTAGCTGTGCATCAAGTTTCTAAGTCTTGGCTCACTTGATATTTGGCTTTTAAGGGAGAGAAACATAGTAGTGTCAGGTTCCCATGATTCAACACCCACTCCTGAGTTACCTGTTGGTGCTTGCTGGCTTATCTTCTCTGTGTGGGAGAGTGGAGGATGATCAGATTTGTGTTCATCACTAGGTGTCACTCACTTGCAATTACTTAAAGTACATTTCAGGGCAAAATTAAAAGAAACAAGAAACTCTCTTGCTTCCTACCTCACCCAGTTTGGGTGTGTGTGGGGGAAGAAAATGGTGTGAAAACTGGAAAAGAATATTTTCTCATCCTTCCTTCCCATAAAACTATTTATGTGGTGTTTTGTAATTTTATTGCTTTAAGTATGTCTTAGTCTGATTTTTTTTTCTTATATAGTTCTGTTGATGCAAGATAATGTTTTCTTGTATATTTTCAATTATCTTTTCTGCTCTTATCAAGTGTGTAAAAACTTGAAGAATAGCAGATAGCATGTAAAAGATAGGGAAATCTAGCTCAAGGGAGGTGCAATGATGTAACCACAGGATCATTTGAGAGAATGCTTGGAAAAAAAATGAGATGACAGGACTCAAAATTGTTCTTGGAACTTGACCGCTGAGCTATGTTGGGCAAAGGATGCTGATTAAAAACTGTGCACATATAAAGATGATTTATCTTTGTGTTATTTAACAAATTATGTGGAATGTGATGCCTCAGCTGGGTCCTGGTCAGCCTTCTCTCTTGTCAAATGATTAGTCTGGAGAATGTATGTTCCGTTGTTGAAATACAGAATATTTCAAAATTCTAACACCAGTGCTGAAAAAATAAAAGTGGGGGAGAGGAGGAAAGTTAAATCAATAGATTTGTTCAGCACACACCAAATGCTCCAAGTATTTTATTCTAGAGGAAGATTTTTCAGAGAGTGTGTAAGTGTCCATGTGGATAGCTGGAAACTTTATTGGCAAGGATGACAAATTTCTTTTCTTGTATCTCTCACTCTTTCCCTGTATTTTTCCCTCAAAATGAGACGTATTTTATCCAGCCTGGTTCTGTTACTTGGTTTGGGGGGTGGGACTGCTGTGGATCAGAATGCTGTGTAGATAGTGCCTTCCCTCCTTCGTGTCCAGGTGAACTAGGTGTGGGTTGTGTCTATCTCCTTGGGAAACTGAATCTCATGGAGGGTTTCATGGCAGTGGTTGTTGGACAAAGTTCTCTAGATGGCTTCAGTGGTGTTAAATGTGGACTTGGAGTGTCAGTAAAAAAAATGTGAAAAACTAAAGCTTGTCTATTGTGCATTTCTTTTTCACCTTCCCTCCTGTGTAACCAGAAGCACTAGTTTAAAATGTATGACTGTTTACAGAAATTACCTTTCCCCACCATCCCTTATACTAGAATAGTAGAGGCTATTTGAGATCACCTACTTCTCTGTGAAAGGTACCCTAAGCTGAGGAAACCCCTTCCAGACTAAAGTCATTATTCCTGCAGACCTGCAATGATGATTTGCTGAAAGTAACAATAATAGAGCAAATCTGCTGTGTGGATATCCAGAGAAGTTACGTGCTAACTGTAGAAACACATAAATCTCTTAAGCTATGTGTCAGACCCTGTGTTTGCAATGTCTTTGCTCATATTTAGGCCCTAAAACCAGCATGAATTTCTTATGACAGCTGAGAAGAAAACACGCAGCCTCCACTGATACCTGCACAGATATGACAGAACTCTTAATCATAAGATTTAGTTTCCCTTTGCGAAGATTATAGGTTGAGATTCATCTCCTTGTTCTATCTTGGATTACTAAGTGTTTGTGGCTGTGTGTCACTGTATTTATCTAGTCCACATGCTGTATTTGAATTTAACTGAGAGTGTGTTTGAGTGAATAAAGTAGCATAATTTCCTTCCCTTCCCCTGAAGGAGAGGTGGGTTTCTTTTAAAGTATGGCAGCTATTATGACTAACTATATAATTACACCTTTAATCAGACTAAACTATTTTAGATACACGGTAGCCCCATTTGGCCCCTCAGTGTTGAACTGAAAGCCCTCTAAAGATGCATAGTATGGGCCATAGTCATCATCATCACCTGTAATCACTCAGCATATTAAAGCCACTGTGCAGGAGTGTACATGGCTATGTGATTTACTTTTGGGGGTGGTGGTGAGGACAGGAAAGAGACACATGTTACTGAAAATCCCTTTTTCTGATTCTGAGTCGGCAAGGACGCTGTTGTACATCTCTTCTTACTGCCTCCGATCCTTTTGCCAGCATTCAATGGATTTCTTCTACTGTTATATTGTGTTTGAAGGTGAATGTGGCTCTGATGACATGGGGAGAAGTTTTTAGTCTGTCTGGACTGCTGAAGCTCCTGATGGGTGTGGAAAGCAAGTGTTACAATGTACAGTTCAGAGGCATGGCCTCCAGAAAGTGTCTCTTTGTCTGAACAATGAGCAAGGCGTCCTTGTCTTCACAGCTCTTCAAAGACACAGCAGGGCTGCTGGGTGTCCCCTTCGTGCAAGCTAAATGCAGCAGGTCTCTAATTTCTGGCATGTGGGGATTCATCCTAAAAATAAGAAAATATACTGCCACAACTAACATATCAGTTTTTTAGTTCGCACACTCCATCTCTGGTGTTAATTCTGTGACTTTAATAAAGCCTAATAAGTGCTGTTTCTTGCAGACCTTAATTATAATAGCAGCTATTTTTAGAAGAAATCTTTTGCTCTAGTTGAAATACAGTTGCTTGCAATATTTGCTTCTGTTGTGTTTCACATTTTGCCTGATATGGTTTTGTTTGTTTGTTTGTTCTTTGGGGGTTTTTCTATGTAAAGAGGAAGAATAGAGGAGGAAAGGGGTGGGGGGGCAGGTGCCACATAATTGAGGGAATACAACCGGAAAGGCAGTTCTGTCAAGTGTAGCCAGATGGCATGGATTGGACAAGGTGGCACACAAACTAACATAAGCTAGTTTCAGGCTAAAATGTTAAATATTGTTGGGAGAAGGCAAAAATGGCTGAGAATACTATGTAAGAAGGTTAAAAAGTTTAAGGTTGTAGCTGTAGCGACTGATCTCACATGGAAAGGCCCAGGTGAGCAGACCTGTAGCTCCAAGACACAGACATGCACCTGGCATGTTCTCAGAGTTCTAAGAGTTCCCAGTCTTAATTATGCATGATCTGTTTTACTTCACTGTGAGTGAAAAATTCTGAGCATCATGTTTGCAAAAGGGATCATGACAAGGCTAGAGTTCGTTGCCTGTTACTGCATGTTTTCTCACAGCCTACTGGGTACACACGAATATTGCACAGGGATGTTGGTACAACACTAAGATAAAGGCAACAAATTAAAGCAAACATAAGAAATGGAAGCGCCTTTGTAAAAATGTGCAGACAACTCATTCAGCACAACTGTTGATGGCTTGGCCTTGAGCTCAGTTGGTGGAGCTGCTGCTGCCTGGCTGCCAAGATAATGTGCATGATGTAATTGTGCCAAGCCCATACTATCATGGTATTACAGCAAAACTGTCCGTGAGCTGGGCACATTCCCAGTTACATTCAGGTACAGTAACAAGGTAAATGGAAAGGTTTTGCCAATACTGCATGTGTGTAGAGTTACAGCTTGAAGTGGGTGTTTTGGGACAAAAAAGGCAAAGTATCTTTTGCTGGGCAGGTAGAGAACATAGTCTTTGCCCAGTGCCAATATAATCTCCTTTATTAAATGCCCCTACAAGGATGCCTCTCTCCCTAGCTGCAGAGGAGCATTGCAGGCTGAAGAGGAAAGATGTAAGAATGGCTATGTAGCACAGGTTAAAAGCCCATCCAGCCAATTGCCCTGTCTCTGCTTGTGGCCAGATGACTGCAATGTGGACACTGTGTATAAGCATAGGTTTAGCTGAAAGGATTAACTGGCCAAGTAAGAATACCAGTTGCTTTGTTGCTGGCTGAATATGAAATAATCCCTGATCTTCAGTGAAAACTAGATGTTTGAATGCTAGAAAGTTCTGAGTGTTTTTTGTTCTTTTGGTTTTTTTTTAATTGGAGACATATTCTTAAGATACTTAGATAGTCCTAAACTGAGCTTGTTTATGTGGTTGCATGCAATTTCTTCATGCAACCTTCACAAGCCCTTCCTGCTTTCCGAAGTTTTTGGAACAGTTAGTTAATTCTAACTCCCCATCTTCCTCTTTGACTGAATTTGCAATTTCCTTTCGAGAAACAACTTCCTATTGAGTACTAACTTATCTGACCACTTTGATGTATTTGAAATATTTTTTGAAGTCCTGGAGGCATTGCAAAATCCAGTGTTGTCTTCACAGCTTGAATTTCTGCACTGTCTGAATTGAGGAAGTACAGAAGTGGATAGGAGTTCATCTAACTAACAAATGAAAATCCAATTAAATTGTGCTTGATCATGCAGTGTCATTGTAACATTCCAAACTCTGGTAATTGAAACCTGGTTAGGCTGCTCAAGAGGACTGAATTGTCACATTTTTGGTGTGATCAGCATGGGCTTTGGGAGGTTTGGGAGTTGTGTGGATTTCCAAAAAATGCTGCAGCATATTTGGAGGCAGATGCAGAAATGGGCTGATTTCTGTGGTGCAGCCCATCATCATGCCAGAGCTACAGGAATCTAAGTCCTGGCCTGGAAAACAGCCATTAAACTTAGATTTAGATGCCTATGTTCTGTATACAATAAACAGATGAGCTTAAGTGCTAAATACCAGGATTCCCAGCTACTGTCTTTCTGACCAAGGAACACTTAAGCTCCCTGGTGTTCCTGCACTTCATCTAATGCCTGTTTGATGTGGAGCAGGGACTGAAGCTCTTCAAGATCCTTTGAATCTAGTGGGGTTTTTTTTCTGCAGTGACATAGCCTTCGAGGGAGAGGTGGAAATTGTCTCCTCATTGCTTTGTTTGGTGAGTTGAGAGCTTTACTGAGAGGAAGGGATTTAAATTCTCTTAATATAGAGATTGTCTTGCTAGAATTTGGGCTTCTCCAAATGCCTGGAGTGTTGCAGAGGAGCTGTGTTTATTGTTGTGGATGTGCTTTCCAGTGCAAGCAATGCACGTACAGCATGCTGTGAATGGAAATCTCTGCAGAGCTTAAACTCACACCTACTGAATCAAGCCCCTAAACAGGCTTAGGTACAGAAGTACCAACTTTGTACTCAGAGGCTTAAATGTGACATAAACCACGAATCTGCAGAGTTGCAATGCATCTGGTTGTGTCCAAAAGGGCCGACCCCTTGGACTTTGATGTCTAAGTGCCATCAAAACTCCTCTTGGAGCCTGAGTCTTAGCTTTTATAGCTGAAGATAACCTTATGTATTTGCATGCATAGAATGTTTTTAATGGTTTTTTATAATTGTCATCTCCCTGAAGTTATCTAAGTGATTGCCAGTCTGCTGTTTTGAAGAGTTAACCAATTAAGTGAGGACTTTAAAAAGTCCTTTAAATTTGAATGTGTGCTTACACAGAATTTAAATATAGATGCTTTGCAGTTCTGATTCCCTCACTCCTGGATGCTAATAGTGCTCAGTATTTTTACATGGGAGTTGGTGTCTAGCACATGTGCAAAATATATTTCAGAACAAAGTTGCTAGATACAGTTGAGAATCACTTGTGAAAAATTTGTGTTAAACAACACATCCCCAAACCACAGGAGATGCTGGATTGAGTCTTAAACATCAGGCTTTCTGACTCAGTCCTGCACTTACACCACACCACTAGATGATGACATTTTATTGTGAAGGTTCACCAGTTCAGGCAATGCTTCATAAACATCATCTGCTTTTCAAAGTAGATCCTTGGCTTTCTATTACAGCTATTGTTTCCTCTTCTGTATCT
>VZTN01002603.1:80828-132183 GCA_013400515.1 Erpornis zantholeuca | reverse complement strand
GTCATTTAGTTGCTTCATGCTTCAAACTTTCAAGTTTTTGATCAGAATGCTAATAGGTCATTTCCAAATTCAAGAGAAAAAGGATTTGCAACACTTTTCAAAAATCCTGCTAGCTGCAGAGTTCAGTCTGAAGCACAAATATCACATAAGCATTTTTAGTTTGGGAAGAGGAAAATGAGGAATGTTTAACAATATCTTGAAGGACACTTTTCTAAATGATCTTCTGAGATTTTGAATTAAATTCTATGATATTAGCATTATCTTGTCAGCTTTGGGCTTCCCTTATATTATAAAAAAGGGGACTCATATCTCACACACGAGTTTTGCGTTTTCCACGTGTAAATACACATTGACATGTGCTAACAGAATAGAAAAGAAAATTACAGTTTTCCATTATTTTTCCCCTCCACTGCTTTAAGAGTGGAAGTGAAATTGAACCATCACAGTCTCTCAGTCTGGTTTGAGATAGTGGAGGAGGCATGAAGCCAAAAGCAGTTGGTGACTTCTGTGGAAGCCAATTAACTCTTGTTTTTTCAAGTATGTTAAAATATGCAGACATGCACTGAGGCTCCCTTTTTCTCCTTGCCTGTAATTGAGAAGAATTACGTTAATTCTTCTTAATAATACTACTTTATGCAAGCTTTATAAGTCTTATAAGGAATTGCTTAATACAAATTATGGATGTTTGTATTTCAGGGCTTCTTTCTCTACAAGTTCTCCATGCCAGCTGCTAGCCTGTTCTCAGAGAATTACAGTCCATTGAGTTTAGTTGTGTAAGGATTGTATTTGATTACTGGAACATTTCAAGTGTATGTTCCTGATCAGTTCATGTGGTGTGCTTATTTTCTAACAGTTTTAAATATCTGTGATTGTCTCCATGGGTCCTGCAATGTATGTTATGCCCATAATACGGCAGTCATGTCACTGAATGTAATGTAACACACCTGTATTACAGCACACACGTTTTTATTCTAATCTAGATCTCAAAGGAGCTTTAAAGTCTGTACTTTGAAATCTTTTAATGTACTGTGGGCAATCGGCACAGCTAAATGTGTCAAACTTAAGACTGTATTGCAGCAGTCAGCACTTTTGAATCTCTCCATGAAGTGCATATTTGCAGCAACATTACAATTTTCAATTACAATGCCTTACCCAATTGATGGTTACTTTGTTTTCCTTCTGTTCCTCCAAAGTTTAGGCACATGATCTGAAAGAAAATCTGTAAACTTCGTGTTTGGCTTAATTTTCTTTGTTCTTTATCCAAACAGAACTAGCTTTAGCTGAGTACATTTAATATATTTTTCAAAGTAGTTTCACTGTTTGGTGTTCTTTGGCTTACTAGGAAAAGCAATTAAATGGGTCTTCTGTTTCTTTAGTCTGCATATAGTTGCTGTCATCAATGTTAGAAATCAGTTTAGGCAAAGGTGGTGCTTTTGTGTGTGTGCACATGCTGTCATCACTGACACAGTATTTCAGACGTGGTAAGACATTTCCTGCCCTGAAATGTTTGCTGTTTAAAATAGTTTTAACAGTGCAAAACCACAAACTGATCTAGAAAAGGTAGGCTGTGGAAGGACTTCTGGAGAGGAGGGAAAGGGTTGGAAGAAGCTGGAAATGAAGAGGAGGGAAGAAATGAAGGGACTATTTTAGGCTTTGGGGGCAGTTCCGCAGGAGCTGTGAAGCAATAAATGGGGCAAAGGGAAGCACAGTCAAATGAGAAGAATGTGGAATGAGTGGGAGTAGAAGAAAATGAATGTAATGTGCTGCACTGCCTGGCAGCCTGGTGTCTCCTTAAGCTGCCAGTGCTGTAGCCGTGAATACTGGCACTGCTGCAGCTGGAAGTGCAGAATCTCAATTTCAAGATGTTTCTGTGTGTCACTGTGGATATTGTTAACAAAAATTTTTCCACTAAGTGCTGAGCATTGTTGCAGAAATGATGCCTGTGTTGCATTTCTGTATTATACAACACTGTGCCACTTGTGTTTCCATTCTCTCTCATTTTCTTTTTTCTTTCCTTTTATGATAAGTGCTTTTCTAAGGGTTTTCACAGGAAGCTGCAGATCAACCAAAGATGAGAAATCGGTGTGAATAATTTGTGTACAATCTCTCATTTAGCTGATTATTCTGGAATTGCTTCATTTAATCTCAAAAATAATGTTCTTGCAGTTATCATCTACTTTTAAAAAGAAAATACATAATATGAAAGATTTGAAAGTCTTTGACTGTTCCCTGATCATCTATACAGTGACATGACTGTGAGAAGCATTTTCTTTTTTAGAAACAACTTTTTAAAAAGCTTGCAAGATGGTTATACAGTTTGTAACTGTATTGGCTACAGATAAGAGAGAAGCAATTTTATAAGGAAAGATTTAATTTACTTAGACCAAATTATCTATTTGGAGAAATAGATAGGAACTTTTGAGACCAACAGCAGGGCTCAGTGCTAAATACTTGTCTGTTTTCCACAGTTATATCTGTTTGTCTAGTAAAAGATACTGCCTTCCATTGCAAGTATTTGTTCTCTCTGAAGGCTTGGAGTAAAACAGTTGCTTGAAGATGGAAATGTATTTCCTCCTTTAACAGTTCCTACTGAATCCTGCAGGTGTTTAGTCTAGGTGCTTTAGGATTTAGTTTATAAATAATAATCTGGCTTTTAATCATGCCTTTCAGTTGAGTCCTCTTGTTACATCCAAGCTTTAACCGGGATGATCACCATAGCATCACCTAAACCAGAGACAATAAAACTGAGGTTTCATGGCCCGGATCCACTAACTTTAATAAATGAAACTGAGTGAATAACTATAAACAAAGAATGTGAAAGTAGGTTATCAAACCATGTGATAACATCTGTTCCTTGGAAACATGAAAGTAACTATTTCTGTGTCAAGAACGAAACCCTGGTTAAGTGGTATTATAAGCTGACTGCAATTTTCTTGTGTGCCCAAACTTCAGTGTATAATGTTGAGGCTTCTGTGAGAAATGATGTAATTATCTGCATGCCCTATCAGAGTCAGATATTTATATTTGAAAGCCTGGGTCTCTATCATCTGGAGGATCCTTATCAAGATGAGAGCTCAACTGCGTGGGATAATATGCAGTTGCATGAGAGGAGACCTGGTTCTGTCCCTGAATAGTTTGCAAGATGCAACACGTGAAGCGGCGTCTCCCCCTTCCCCTCTTTTTTTTTAAGAAGGGAATGGAGAGCAAGGGTTATGGTAATTCACTTGAATGTAACATTGGCTAACAGTATGCATGAATTGTCCAAATTATCTTTAACAGCCAGTCATTTTCCCTGAGAGAAAATGAAGATGTTCTTGTACGATGGACAAAAATATTAGACAGAGCAGGAAAAGCACTTGTAGGTTGTTGATGTTAACATTTTTCAGCATTATTTGGTCTGTCAGAAGTTGACTATTACTCTGATTACAGACTGATGGTGAGATCAGTGGTAATGAGATAATATTAGGAAGAGATAGATTGAATTCTTAATGCTAAAGAAGTCAACTAAACTACTGAAACGAAGCTTTTAACAGATGCAGTTGCAGTGCAGATGCTACAGATACCAAGATTTCAGCAGGGTTTTCCTTCTACCCCATACAGTACAAATCACTGTCCCTTAACTGATGTTGAATAATCCTGTTTCATGTCCATTTTGCACTTAGGAGCTCACTGTCTCCTACTATTCTTTCCTGTCCTTGTGCAGAGCAGACAACAGTTTTGTGTTCGGTCTTATCTTCAGGATCACTATTTAATTCTACATCTATGGAGTGAGCTCAGAAATAAACAGTGCTTCTTGCTTTCCAGACTGATTTTGTATAAAAAGGCACTTGGGCTGAGACGAGAGCCTCACCTGTTTCGGTCGGCTGATCCATGCCTCAGAACAACCTGTTCTGGGAGAGGCAGGCTGGAACAGCTTGTGGATGTATCTCCAGAGGTATAGCCTGCCTAACCTGTTTGCCTTGTGAAAGCTGAGGTTTCTGCTCAGGATTAGAAGTTACGGCTTTGATTTCATCTTTCTTACCACTTCTTTACTGCGCTTTAAAAAAAAAGAGTCAGTAAATATCATCTTTGCATTAGGTCTATAAAAAACCTGGTTTGTTGTAATTTTAATAACTCTTCTCCCAAAGTTTTCTTTCAAAAATCAGGTTCTCGTGTTGATTTTTGTGTGTGTCTGTGCAAAATCTTATTTTAATGTTATTTTTTCTGTTCTTGTTTTACTCAGCGATTAGTGGTGCATGTAGGATACTGTCTGCCAGTGGTGTATGTGTACAGTATTGTGTGTGAGAGAGCTCAAACCAAACAAAAACATGCACCTCTCCCCTGACAAAAAAGAATGCACAGCCAAACTTACTGCATGTAATCCTAATCCTCACCTCATTTTCCACTTCAAGGCAGTATGATCTAAACAAGATAGGGGAGCTGATAAATGATGATACAAGATATTTATTTTGTTAATTATTATTTCATGTGTGATATAAACCACCATTTTGTGGGGTTGTGTACTGTGCTTCAACTTCCTCGCTTCATGAAGTGTAAGAGGGAGTTTTCCTGTCCCTCCACAACTTTTCTTGGTATCAGAAATGGTGCAGGAAGCCCAGCATCAGATAACTGGCTCAGATAATCTGACAGCAGCCATACCATTCTATTAATTTCTGCAGAGTTCCATGAAAGCCCTTTCGACTCATTCAGTGTATGAAAGGATCTCTCAAACTGTCCCATTTACTTTTCTTGTGATAAGGTATTTTTCCTTTGGATTGAATCCTACTTTTGTGGTTACCTTTTAAGATGGTAGCTAATGCAGCTGTATTTTTGACAGGGCTTGCAGAATAAATGGTATCAAACATGGGTAGGCCTTCCCCAGGAGCTCTTCAAAGGGAAGCCCAGCAATGTAAGCAGTGGTGTGTAAGGTTTGGTAGCTGGCCTGCTTCCTCCAGAGATAATCATGAATCAATTTCCTTTACGATAGGAAGCTCTGGGCTGCTGGATGCAGTGAATCCTTTTTGATTAGTCATAGAAGAGAAGTCCTAACCACTTGTTTAAAGGTCTCAAAACACCATTAAGAGGAGATGAGGGTGCAGTCTGTGACCAAATTCTGCTTTGAATAATTACAGTGTTGCTGCCTACACTTCTCCTCCATATTCAAGTAGATACCGCATTCTTCTTTGCTACTTGGCATAAATGATTTTGTGTGCTAATAACTACTGCATTCCAGCCCTGGGGTGGTGGCAGCTGGGAGACAGCAAAAATTCATTCCCATGTCTGTGTGAAGGGAGATGTCGCTGAAGTTTAGTGGTGGCTAAGCAGGGAGAAAGAACTGAAGTGGTGCTTGCTCTTGGAGAATCCCTGCCTGGGATGTGCTCGAGGTGGCCATCCCTGTGCTCAGAGAGCACACGGCTCTGTTTCTTGTAATGGCAGCCACAAAGTGCTAGTGTGTGTGGAGCAGGACATGTCATTTCCTAGTGCACTGAACCAGCACCACTGATAAATATTTAGGACAGATCAGATGGACTGAGTGCGTGTGCTGGGGAGGAATGCTGTACTTGGCTAAACAATCAGGCATTATCTGAGATCCATTTTAAATATGTGCTGTCTCTGTAATAACGCTGGGTGGTTGTTCCAGACACAAAATTTCAGTTAATCTGCTGTGTCAGTTTGGGCTTGCAAGTCCAAAAATACCTTATTAGTGATTTATGTCTTTCATTGTTGTTCTTTTTTGTCATACGATTATCTCTGCCCACACACTGCTACCTAACCTTGTATTTTTGCATGCTGTTCCTGTGGTTACTCCATGAGAAGAAAGCTTGGTGTCACCCACAGAGCGGCACATGCCTAACTCTGCACTTCAACATAAAGTTTCTTGTATGAAGGAATATTTGAATTTTCTCTCTCTAGAGTAAAAGTAGCTAGCTTACCAAGAACCAAATAATTTCTCAAGCTTCTAGGAAAGTACATTTGGCATAGACTTCAGTGCTTTAGTTAAAGGTTCAGAAAACACAGAGCTTTGAAGAGAACTGCAAGCTTTAAATCCTTTGTATCTTTAATTATCTTTATAGAGCTGAATAATATCCTGTACTATCTGTGTGCACAATGCTTGAATTAATTTTGTGTTGATTAATTAAGGGAAAACTTCTTTTCTTTTACCTTTACCCTACTCCCTGTAATCCTGCAAGCCAGCTTCTGGTGGAGTTAGCTTCGAGCATTCATTAGCATAGCCTGGGCCTTTGACATACTGCACTGATGATTTATGCTTGTGAATATTCATTGTGCTAAATCCAGTGGCTTTTCTGCTCACTCTGTTTTTTAGAGAGTACCATGCAAGATACAAAATCTTGCAACCTGTAACGAGCTGCCTGGGGCGGAAGTTGGCTGCATTTGAATCCCTTTGCATGCATGACAGCAAAGTACCTGCAGTGCAAATGTAGGGAAGACTGGATAAAAGAAGAGGTAGTAGGATAGTCACCTGAGTTCACTGTGTGTGTTTGTTAATACTGGTCAGCTTCCACCCATCATGAGAGGGCAGGTAGGGGAAATGCAGATTATTTCTGAAAAAAACAAGGGAATCACAAAAGGGAGAAAGATAGTCCATGAAAGAACTGGCAAGGGATAATAGAAAATGCTTCCAGAACTAGAGGCAAAGATACATGAATGAACACATAGGAAAGGAGATGCCACAAGATTAATTTTTCTCTATATGTCCAGTGATTAGTCTGAAACTCTGAAATACTATTTCTGTTTTTGATGTAACTTGGCTCTGTGACTTTGAGAAAGCCTGGTTCCCTGAGGGTGCTCTGAGAAACCCTGTTAGTTCTGCCATTTGAGCTAGGCTGTAGTGGGATAATAGGAGGGAAGGAATTTATTTTATTTAGGGAAGGAAATGACAGACTAAGTGACCTCCATCTGCAAAAAGTTGTATCAATGTCTATTTAAAATTTGATACCCATATTCTGTCTCTAAGACATGCTGCAGCATGCTGAAGTATCTTAGTTTCAGCTTATGAACTTGCTCATAATATCTCAGAACTTTTATTGAGCATCTTATCTGCAAAGTATCTTCATATCTTCTGGGAAATATTTACAATATTATCTGAATATATGATGACTGAACGAATGAAAGTGTATAATGGATACAAAGGTGAGGTGTGGATACTGATGTTTTTCTGCAGAAATCAATGAGTGATGTATCTTGGGAGGAGAGACAAGGGGGATGAGAAACCTGCACAACTGCTCATCACCTTGCCTCTAATTAGCAATCACTGTCTGAGAGCCTTTTTTAAAAAATACAGATTTATTATTTATTTTAATAGGGTTGATCCGTTAGTTTTCTTTCTGTACAAAAAGTTTTGTACAGTTCTGCTTTTTACGATGAAGCTGGAAACTTCAAAAGGAAATGTAACTCTTCTCATATTAACTAACTGCTATTTTATTGATAAGAAATATCAAGTGCTTATTAAACTGCTCAAATGCAGATATGGCTTTCTACCATCACTATTGAAGTGAAAAGGTAATTTTTTCAGGTCTTTTAGAAGGAAACACTGTGCAGATTGCTGGAGGACTCACAAGGTGTTCGAGGTGAGAGGTAGCTGCAGCAAGTCTCCCAAGGATGAGGGAGGGAGCACTTGGTCACAGAAGTAACAGCACAGGATCTTCTGTGCTGCATGTGTGCAAAATCTGTGTGCTTATGGAATGCCATCTGCATGCCACTGAAGTCAGGAGTGTTGTCTTTGAACAATTTGGGCTAGGATTTTACAGTTTCTGTGGAATTTTTTGTTCTTAGTGAATGCAAATTGACACAGGTAAACATACATTCTTTAGCAATTTTAGCTGTGTAGTTGGGAAGGTATTTGCTGTTTCCCATTTTGGTTTCTGTTTTTGCATTTATACCATCCTCGATGTTAACAAGTAGCTGTGAGTGCTGTCAGAGATACATCACAAATTAATTAATCTTGAGAGCTCTTTGTTTTTTTGATACATTTTGATTAAAAAGTGCTTAACTTTAAAAAATCAGGTCCTGGATGCTCTGATACAGTCCTCAATGACTTCTTTGCTTTTGTGTAGTAGATCTTGAGAGAAAAAATGGCAGTAGTCTGTGCATTTATACTTGTCATTTTTCCTTAAAGGAAGAGCCATGAAAGGGGAGCATTTAGTGCTTTTCAGCTCACATAGTCACAGAGAAAATAGATTTATTTTAAAATTGAACAAAATGAAATATATTTGTTGTTTTAGTGATAGAGATTGAGGTCGACCCCTGAATTTTTTTTTCAGTCAGCTCCTGGATATGGACATGTGGTTAGCATGTCTAAAAGAGGGTGCTGTGAAAAGGCCATCATTGGAAATATAGATATACCTTAGTGAACAGTCTACTACAAAGTAGACTGGGAGATATATGGGAGACACTAATGAAAATCCCCAGGACTGGGGATGATTACACTGGGATCAGGGGTCAGAGGAAGGAATTGAGGTAGGGAAATGGAACCTGTGTGTAGTGGGAAGCATTGTGTTTTCAGCCATTGTAACCAAAACTACTATATTTTAAAATAATAAGCCATGTGGAAAAATCAACTCATTTTAATTAGACAATTCTTTGTGCTTAGCAGTGGTACTCTTCTGAAACTCTAATGATATTACTGGGGATATTATTTTTTTAAAAACCCCAACAGAATCACAACAAAACTCTTGGAAATCCTTTTTTGTGATGTTTAATGTATTGATTAAAAAACACCAATTTTAAACTACTTATCAATGACTGTTTTAAAGGGAATCAAATAAATTATTTTTTTCCCAGCTTTTCCCTGCCATATTGTTGGTAGACTTGCCAGCTCATTTACTGGATACTTGAAAAATCATGTTTGTTGTGTTTTTTGAAAATGTTTTTCTCTTTAGACTAAAAATCTGATGATAGCTACAGTTAAATAATGTACAGAATTGGAAGGCTAAATTTTTGTTCTTTGTTTTTCTTCTCCATTTTTAGAGTTTCCTCTTTTAAGAAAAAATTCCAACTGACCAATTAAAAAACCAGCAACAACAAGAAACCACTAACAAGCAAACAAAACAAAACCCCCAAAGTATGGTTTCCTTGGGGAAGTTCAGTCTAAACAAGTATATAGTAATAAATATTAGTAGAAATGATTTATTAGACAATCTTTAGTTAGGAAAGCTTCTTAACTCTTACAGCAGTCAGTGGGATTAAAGCATGCTTGACTTGAAGCACTTCCCAAGGGCTTTTCTCATTTGCATTTCACTTGCTCGGAGAACTTCAGATTTGAATCCTTTTTTTAGGTGCAATGGATATCATAGCTATTTGAGCAAAATTAAAGCATTCCTAAAGCAAGAGAATACATTGGAATGGCGTTTTAAGAATGAAGTGCTTGCTTACTGCTTTCAGAGTCTTTGAAATATTTTATTTCTGGCTCATTTCCAATATGGAAGGAGTTTGTTTTCAGAGAAATAGTGTTGCCAAGGGACAGATGTTGACTGTGTTTTGTTTAAAGCAGACTGATATTAATTACATTCTGTTAGCTATTCTACTTCTCTGGATAACTTTAAAACTTCCAATTTCCAGAATACTTAGGTAAGCTCTCGGAACATGAGCACAGTGTCTCGGCATTTACGTGAAAAATGTATTAGAGAACTGGCAAGAGCTGAACTTACTTTTGTGCACAGTCAAGAAATGCTGTTTTCAGATGATTACGCTAATTAATAACACAGAACAGCTTTAGCAAATGCTAATGTGATTTCCCTTCCCTTCCTCTTTTGTCCTTCTCTATCTGAGTCAGTAGTCAAACAACCTGTGTGGAGCACTACTTGCTGCATTTGAGGAATGGGCTCATTTTTTTCAGGACCTATTCTGTGATTGAGGCAGCATGATCTGGAGCAGTGTCAGTCTTTGGGGTTTTCCAGTTTGCCGTTGATAATGCAAAGTTAATGTTTTGTGTTTGGGTTCTTTCAAGGATCAGTCCGAGTTACTTCACTTGCCTACAGTTTTATGCCAGCTTACTTGAGCTGGGCTAGTGCTCGTGGTCCCAGTGACAGGACTGTCACTGCTCACTCCACCAGAACTTGCAGACAATGTTGGTTTGGTTGTTTTGTTTTGGTTTTTTTTTCAACTAGCTCCTGAAGACTGAGCCCAGCTCATGTTTCTTACTCCTCTGCCTGTTTCAGTGGTTTAGATAATTTTGTTCTGTACTAGGTAAAATGCCACTTTCCAAGTACTTTTGCTTAATACTCAGTACTTTAAGAAACACTGGGTCAAGAGAACATAATGCATGTAACCGAAGTGCAGAGCTCATCTTAGGGAGCCAGCCCAGCAGCCTTAACCTGCTTCTGTAGGAGCCCTAGAGGAGAGTAAAAGCCAGCCAAAGCAGGTGACTTTTCCCTCCCAGCCCTCTTCTCAGCCTTCCATCTCTCTGCAGAATCATTTTTTCAGCCTTCTTATCCCTCCCTTAGTGGGATGAGTTCAGTGAAATTGAACTCACTTTCTGTGAGTTTCTGGGAGAAGGGGTCCAGCAAGGTTGCATGGGGCTGAACTCCAGCCCTGCTGGCTCCCAGCCCTGACTGCTGACCAGTGATCCATCCTCCTTTGAGCTACCTGGAGACAGCCCAACAGCTTATGCTCAACTTTTGAAACCTTTCTGAGAAGCTGTAGGCCTGCTGGACATGGATGAAGGCCTGCAAATCATGTTTTAACAAAAGGTTACATACTTTTGTTGCCAGCGACGAGCTCTCAATAGAGGCATGTGTTTCTTCCCTCCATTCAGACTACGGAAGCTGACGTTCCTGTTTGTTTGAATCCCAATATAAAAACTCTCTTTCTTTCAGCTGCCAGTCATGATCCCATGTCACTCCTTAGCCTCTCTCTGCTTTCCTCAAAACTTGATTTAGATAAAAGCATTAGCTTAATTCTCCAGACCTACTTATTCAAAAAACCTAAATGTTGCTCATCTCAGTTGTCCCTCAAGAGATGATCCTTATATTCAGGAGTTGATGTTGGCTGGCAGAAGATTAATGTGCGTTTACAGTGAAGTTGTCCAAGTTATGTCAATAAATTGGCATTCAATTTATGGATTACTGAGGAGCATAAATCTGCCTACATAAAGCTGTATTATTTCATTAGCACTCTCTTCAAATACCTTTATATTTTTATTTGTTCAGGCAATTTCAACAGAAATATCTGAGTATTCATCCGATAACGACAGTGTGGGAGAAGGAGAGATGAGCCTGGCGACCACTGCTCCAGGGTCCAGGAAGGGATTACAGCTGAGGTCAGGAGGGGACACGGGGGATGTTGCAGCACGACCGGCCAGCGAGTGGCTGAGGTCAGCGCAGGCCCTGCTCCGCACCCCTGGGAAGCAGGCGGGAAAAGCCCCCCGAGCCCCCGCCGAGTCTGCCAAGAAGAGGAAGCTACTGAGGTAAATGAACTGTCTGTCCACCTTAAGGAATTCTTTCTGGTTGTTTTTTTCTTAAATCGTAAGTAAAACAATACTTGCCACAAGTGTTGGAACGTGTTTCAAGGGTAAACATTTTAGAGATGCAAATACGAAAAACTTGAAGAATGTCATTTATCTGTAAACAAGCAAAAAAAGGCAAGAAAGAACTGAAGATTTAAAATCTGTGGTGAAAGCTCTCAATCTTGAACTCCTGTGTACAAATTAAGTGGTTTCTTCACTTGTAATAATGCCATACAGATGTGTGAGTGGATATATTTCTGTTTCAGCTTCTAATAATTTCATTGCTTTGTGCCTCTGCAGAAAGTCTGCAAAAATGCTGTACCTTAGGGTTTTGGGTTTGGGTTGTTGTTTGGTTTGCTTTTTTTTTTTTTTTTGGTCCTCTCCAGATTTGTCAGGATAAAATTTTCCAAAATACTGTAGGAAAGGAGTGGATGAGCAATGGTTCTGAAGAGAGTAGGACAGAGTGGTATGCAGGCAATGGGAAGATGTATTCTAACTGAAATTTAAATGTCTGTGACTAAGTTAAATATATTAGCAAGATATGTAACTGCTGGAAGAAAGTAGCCTGAGACTGAGCAGTTAAAGCCTGATATTCAAGCTAATTATAGTGCAGAAATGGTCACTTCCTATATTGAATTAATGAAAGTTGTGTTAAATTAAATAGTATATGCGAAGATATGCCTCAAGCTGTGGAGACTACAATTACAAATGGTGCTGCTACACATCCCTATTGTTTTAACAATGTGGTTCTCTTACTTCTTTCCCAGCTGAATCTATGTACAGTAATCAATCAATTACTTTAAAAAAGTAACTCTTTAATAAGTTAATAGTCATGCCTTATTTTTCTCTGAAATATTCTGGGCCATTTCAAAACGCTGTCTGAGGAAACAGGTTTGGAAGTCCTAATTACTGAGCATCTCTATACTTAAAAGTGCTTTGCTTGTGCAATCAAGCTTTATTTCTTGTTACTTTAGAAACACGCATACACAGCTGTACTAGGTCAGACCAGAGCTGTAACCCCCAAAAACGCCTTTTAGTGACCAAAAGCAAGTATGTGTGAATGTAATAAAAACAGGACAAGTGTACAGTGGTATTTTACCCAGGTGCTCTTCCAGCCTTAAGCAGTTCCGGAGATATTTGTTATCCTTAGCGGGTTTGTCTTTTTCTGAGTTCCAGCTTCATTTGGCGACCTTTACTATCAACAGTCTTAATGCAAAAAATGTTTCATAGCAAAGATACTCTGCCACAAGTATATATGAGAATAGATTGCTTTAAAAACAAACAAAACAACAAGACCAAACCATCCACAATTATATAGACTGTAATCGGCCTGGAGTGGCCAAAGGAACAGAGCTTACAGGGTTTTTTACCTTCCATCCTGCGGTTCTACTTTGGGTTCCTTTTGGGAACAGGGAAGCAGGCAGGAAATTCCTTAGTTATGAGTGTTGTTTATCTCGTTATTTTGCTCATCCAGGTAATTGTAATCTTTTTACTCTTCCTGTTCAGGGCATTAATTCCATGTGTCTCTCCCATCCTTCCTTTTACTGCTGACAGAGAACATTTTCATTGGTGTGGTAACAGTGGCTGTAAGGGTTTGCATCCTCAGTAGGAAAGCGCAGGTTTTCAGTGCTGTGGATTGATGGCCAGTTTGGGGAAGGGTTTGTCAGCTTCTCGATTGATGAAGTGACAGTCCCTTCTTTGTGGTTAAATAGCTAAAAGCTACAAAGCAGTCATTGGCTTGTCATTTCTCCTTCCTTCCTACCTCTGCCTCAGATCAAGGCCACAGCAGAAAAAGCAGTGAGCAGGGGAATCATCCTGCAAGCTGGATCTAGCCTGTGGGCTCCCACTCAGTTTGGAACTGCTCAGTAGGTGGAAGAGAGCCAGGAGTCCCTCCTTAGCTGGGCTCTTGATTTCCAGGCTGGTGCCTAGGGAAGCATGGGCTGAGCAGAGATGGTGCAGGTGGTAGAGCTGCCATCTTCCTATGAGAATTCCTGTGCAGTAGGTTCAACTCCAAATCCAGACTGTATTGCATGTGCTTATTTCATGGAAGGGTCCTGATGTAGGTAGAGTGGGTCTCATCCCATTTCATTTCCCCTTTCAAGAAAATAGAAAATATTTCTACTTTTATATCTCTTTGCTGTTTGACATGTAAATCTATCTTCAAAAGTAGAGATAATATTTTCAAGAAATTTTAGCTTATATTTTCTGCAGAAATCTTACAGTCATGGTGCAATCTGCATTTATATTTGCATTACCTGGTTGCAGGTATGCCTCTTGTTACATCAATGGGTACATTTTTCTGTGCAACTTCAAAGAAAGCCCCCTAACATATCTCCCCTAACCCTCCAAATCTCAAGCAAAACCAAACCAAACAAAGAAAAGAGCCATAACAGTCTCTGGAGAAATTCAGCTAAGTTCCTTTCTACTGTCCTCTCCTCCTGGAAACCTCCTGGTGCTAAAATGATAGTGGGTCGCTGTCTGGATGGGAGGAAAGAGTGTTGTTTGTTTGAGCCTATTACAGATGCAATTGTCATACATTACAAAAATTGAGGTGCAGCCAAAGCAACAGAAATCTTTAGAAGTAAGCTAATTATGGATGATTAAACTAATTTTTTGTGATCCTAGAGTTGCAAATTTGGCTGTAAATCCAATACCTTTGAGTGTAAATAAAATGAAAAGCCCATCTATGTCTCCAAATCCACATTCACGTTATCCAGTGTTGCTGTTATGCCGAGCCAGATTTGAAGGGGCACGTTGCAATTCTCCTCTGTGAGGAGTTAAGTGAGGTTTTGGAAAACAATTGGTGTCTGAAGACAAGAAAAATGTAGCAGAAGCAATTCTTCCCCCACCATATTTACTGCCAAATTATCATATGTTTGATATGATATATCGTATCCCCTGTAAGGTTAGTTTTTGTTTTCAAAAGTGCTCTAAGATTACTCTTCTTTCTACCACGGTCCCTAGGGGAGAGCAGGGATTCTGTGTGGTGGGGCTGGTGGTTCTGAAGGGTTGTGCTGTAGGAGATGCCAGTTGGTTGTGCTGGAAGCAAAGCAGATCATCTCTCGTTTGCAGCCATCAGTGCCGCCCCTCGGGACCTCTTCCCCTTAAACGCTGGTGTGATATGCTTGTGTAGGTGCCCTCCTCTATTTAAACAAGCCTGTTGATGGATGCAGTGGGAGTATATAATTTTCCCAGGTGTGCTGCCAGATCCTTGTCCTTGTA
Organism: Erpornis zantholeuca; assembly: GCA_013400515.1. Taxonomy (NCBI): domain Eukaryota; kingdom Metazoa; phylum Chordata; class Aves; order Passeriformes; family Timaliidae; genus Erpornis; species Erpornis zantholeuca. The sequence goes on along the minus strand of VZTN01002603.1, from coordinate 117,518 downwards.
ACGCACCTGATGAGCTACTGAGTGAGTTGATAATTAGGTGCTACTAGTGGTACTTGGTACTGAGATGAATTGCCTTGGTGATCCGGTCAAGAGGTGTTGGGTTTTCATGTTCCTGCCCTTTTATTCCAACCTGAAGCTTCAGTTTCTCAGCTTGAGTCAGCACTTCATGAGAAAATTATGCAAATGATTTGCAAACCTGAGGGGAGAAAGTATATATTGCAAATAACAGTTTTCAAGAAGCTCTTCTTGTTACGTTTGGAATTAATCTTAATGCTACTGGGTGAAATGGCTAAACTGTATTAGTTCCAAGTCTTTCAAAGTTTCTTTGTGAAAGGAAGAAGAAATGTAGAGTATTGCAAGTCTCAACGTTTATTACATAGATTAAACAAATAACTGGGTTAATTCTATATTTATGGAAAACTCAAAATGCATGTACTCAGCTTCTCTTGTCTACAAGTAAACCTTTCATATAGGTTTTCTGAATTGTTTGCTTTTTCCATTGAGATTTTATTTCCATCAGGAAGAAAAAAGGTTGAAGTTTATTGTAGGAAATAAATATCTTCAGTTATGAAATGTTAACTCTGCATCTAAATCTGTCCTGTTGCAAGAGCTTGTGAAGAATAAGCTTTAGCTTTTTGTTTGGTTTTTATGTACTGGAGTGGCTGTTTATAGTTTAAGAGAAACAGGACTTCCCAAGATTTTATTTTAAATTATCTTACATTTACTTATTTGCAGACCACTTACAAATCTGATCAGCTAAAATTAGCTTGTGTTATCAACAGAGGAGAAAATTACAGAATGTCCTGGTACTATGTGCAATAAAATGAAACCCGGTTGTCATATGAGGCCAACTGAGGTCATGAAAATAAAGAAAATTGCCAAGGGAAGAGGGAGCTGGCACGAATGAAGCAGACTTTTACACTAAAATTGGGACTGTTCTTTCTCTACATGTATCCACAAGTGGCATGAGGGTGTAACAGCAACAGACTAACCCTTTAGATGGTCATGCTAGTTTTAACTGTTGGATTAAGTTTTCTTTGCTAGTGAATTTCTTGTTGGATTTGGAAAATATAAATGAAGAATATCGTGGCTGCATTACAGATGTACCACTTGTCATCACTGGCAGTGTACCCAGTAAAATTATTTTGTACTTAGAGAAGGTTAAAATATATTTTCTCTTTTAGAAAGTGTGGATGATTTCACTGGGCCAAATGTTTGGTGTGAACAGAGAGGAAAAAAAGCACATTTGTCACTGGTCAGAGCCAGCAGAGCTTCATGAGGAAGAAGTCCTGCTTGTCAAACCAATTTCCTTGTATGACAGGGTAACCCACCTAGCTGGTCTAGGAAAGCGAATAAATGTGATGTTTTTGGACTTCAAAAGCAAAGCTTTTGATACTGTCTCTCACAGCACCTTCCAGACCAAATGTCCAGCACACCAAATGTCAGCTGGATAACCATGCTGAGTGATGGGTGAGCAACTGGCTCACAGGTCGGGCACAGCAGGTTACAGCGAATGGGGTGACATCAGGCTGGCATCTCACTAGTGGGGTTCTACAGGGCTCCATCCTCAGTCCTCTTCAACATCTTTATTAACCACCTGGACACAGGACTTGAAGTGATACTAAGTAAATTGGCCAAAGACAGTAAATTGGGAGGAGCTGCTGACTCCCTCCAGAGCACAGAGGCCCTGCAGGGAGCCTTCAACAAATTACAGAACTGGGCAATCACCAACTGCGTGAAGTTTAACAAGGGCAAGTGCTGGATTCTGCACCTGGGACAGGGCAATCCTGGATGTGTGCACAGACTGGGGAATGAGATGCTGGAAAGCAGGGCTGCAGAAAGGGACCTGGGGGTCCTGGTCACTGGCAAGTTGAATGAGTCAGCAGGTCCTTTTTTATTTCTTTAGCAAGTGCCCCATGGAGTGGAAGGGGACAGCTGAGTGTCAGTCCCTTCACCAGGTAATGTGAAAGCAGGAGGGGAGATCTCTTCTTGCTTTGAAATGAAGGGAGAAATTTCCCAGCCTTGAGATGGGGATATATATTTGTTTTGAATTATGTGGAGTCTTACGCATACTGTGTATGAGGAGAAAACTCAGTAATGAGATGCTTAAGTTTTGGCTTCAAATTGTCTGTAAAGGAGTAAACTTGGATGAACAGGGGGGTTATTTTGGTAAATGCCTTGCTGAATGAAAACCTTAATAAATAAACAAACACAAAGAGATCTCCAAATTTTCAGAAAGACTGAAAATTACTTTTCAAAACAAAACAGACTCACTAATGCTCTTTTATTGTTGCTTTCTATTAACCTCATTGGAGTTGGGAGACAGGAACCAGTCTGGAAGTCACAGATTAGTCTCAGTATTACTTTTCAGTGATAGGTGTCACAAAACTCTTCAGTCTTGCTGTTAAAGCTCGTGGGAAGGGCAACTACCAGAACCTGAGCTGTTGTACAGGATGCTGAGCTTTCTTATGGTCATCAAACCTGTCTTTCATGTGGATATTGTTGGACATGGACAGTAAATAAATACAGTATTTCAACCAGCTCAGATTTAGTATGGAAATAGGACATGAATTGCTGCTTTTAAATCTGTCTGCCTTCAGGGAATTAAAGGAACAACATAGTTGTACTGGAAGTTTTGTGATTAAAAATAAAAAGGCAGTGGAGATTATATCTGAGCAGTTTGACTTTGCTGAACAGCCTTTGCATTAACAATTTGCCAAATGTGCTCAATTTACTCATATTAAAACATTTTGGGGGCAAGTTTGAAGTTCTGGTCAGTAAAATATGCATCCTAAACTCGTTTTTGTTATTTCAATACATTTTGTCAGTTCCCTTGATTACAGAAATGATACATAAGTAATCAAAATATATTTGCCAATTTTATACACATGCACGGCAGATGTTGGCTTACCTCATATGCACAGCCAGGAGTGACTCTGACTGTATAGTTTGCAGTATCCCACAGTACATGTACAAGTGCTTTGTAGTGTGGGTACCTGTACTGTATTGGAAGGAATGAGTAGTTTTCAAATGCTCTTGTCAGCAAATCTCTTAGCTTGTGTAACAGAAAGCACCTTTTTCTTTGTTTCATGTGTTTGAGCTAAAAGGGGGGTTGATCCTCCCGGATTGCAGTGGTGTTTAAACTCCTTTGTTTCTACGTTTTTAAAAGAAACAAACCATAAAGTACCAACTGTTGCTCTGGCCATACAAATTCCTTTTGTGCATGGCATGTCCTTGGACTGCATTTTCTAATTTCACAAGGTATGAAACAGACAGCATAAAAACATTTCTGATGGCCAGCTGAGAACTTCTCATAAATACAGTCTTAGTTATAGCTTGTGTTCTACAACCAAGCAGATGTAAATTGCTTTATGATGTTTTCTGTTTAAACTATTTTTAACTGCATTTGGCATGTGAATGGAAGGATGATGATTAATTAATATCGGTGTACTTTCTTAGCACAGAGGGCTACTAAGGAAAGTTAGAGTCTTACTTTTCATGGACCTTTGTGATAACTGGTATCCTAATACAGATATGGTCAGCAAATTAGTAATGAAATTGTGAGCATCAGTGAGACCCTCCTGGTAGTCATATCAGGCCTGAAACAGGAATGATGTCTTGCTGTTGTGTGCACTAGCCATGGAACCAGAAACTTGCTTTCTTTCCTTCGTGCTACAGGGCGTTCCTGCCTTAGGTGTAGCAGTAGTGGGCTTGCAGAAGAGTAGGAACTGATTGACTGGACACAACCATAGCCCTGTTCAGGAAAAAAAAGGGAGAAATTAGGCTGTGGGCCAATAATAGCTGCTCTCTTCTGCAGGCACTTTAAGGCTTTCTTGCATTGTTTGAACTAATAAAATACGTTTCTCTGAGTGGTGTCTGTGGAGGGAATGAAGTAGGAGAACATTCCTGTTGAACAGTTTTGTTTCAGCAGAACAAGTTTTTTAGCTACTAACTGTATCCTGTATTGCTGCAGTCCGACCACAGGGTTCAGCTGCAGACTCAGGCATGCAAGACTTTTAAACAAGCAATCTGAAAATGCATTTTACTGCTGCATTTTTAAGCCAAACTGAGCTGGCATCTGACAATTCCGGCCTGGCTTATGTAGACCACCCAGCTGAGCTGAATTACAACTGCATCTGAGAATGGTTCCCTGGCAGGAAGAGAAACTGGGTGGATGGTGTGTTGGAGTTTGTAGAACTGTCTTGCCCACAAGTGTTGTGGTGTGGTAATGCTTCGGTGCTCAAGCTTTGGGGGAAATGTGGACAAACACAGTGTTATCAGCAGAGTAGGTTATCCTCTATGCAGTTTTGTGCTTGACTGTGCTGCTCTTGGAACCAAAGCTTCCATTGCACTTCTATATTAGTTGCCTCTCTGTCTTAAAGCCCTCGCTGAAGCCACGATTAAACAAGGTTGTTAAGCTTACCTGGAACTTCACTGGAGCCCAATATTTTCTAAACATTTCTGTTTGTTTTCCTCCTTAATATAGTGGGCTTCATAGCTTGTTAGGTGTGGGTTCGTAGCTTGTTACATCTGGGTTCTTTATTTTGAGGCTTTGGGGATTTTCTTCTTCCTCTGAGTTCTCTCCTCTCTGCCTGACACCAGCTATAGAGATGTAGCAATGTAAACTGCAAAACTTCTTTGGGTTATTTTGGCTTAAATGGGGCTCTTGTATTTCAGAGTTCATTATGTGATCTGCTACTTAGATGTTTAGCCATTGCATCTGATAATTCTTGTGATAATTATAATTTTGCAAAGGATATAGTAGTTCATTTAAAATTCAGCTGACGCTGCTAACTGCTTTTTATATAATGTGTTGACTTGTCTGTAGATGAAATTGCTTAATATCTGGTAACTGAGGTGAGATTTTTTTATAACTCATCTGAAGTCTTGCTTAGCCTTTTTAGCTCCTTCTCAGTTTTCACAGGTGCGTGTCTTCCCAGTTTCACATTTACAATATAAGCTTTACCAAGCTATTTGTCTTTTTTTCCTAAGCCACAAAACTTTCTTCATGTGAACAAATAGTCATAAGGTGGTTGTATGCTATCTCTGTTGATTCCTAAACCAGTTTAACTCAAGGACACATTTCACCTTAGTAGAAGTCTTTATTAATAGATTCGATAGTACTTGTGGAGAAACTTTATACTACAACAAAAGAATGAAGTAGGTCTTTATGCAAATAACTTCTTTGAAGCCAAAGAAAAATGCTCAGACACTCCCACAGTAGTCCAAAGCTCTTTGTAGTAGCCCAAAGACAGCTTCCAACACATACATCTTCTTGTTCTTAAAAGTGAGAAATTATGTCTTCTGGCTTTGAATCCAAGGGTAGGAATTGCTTTAGTGTTACCTTAAGTGTATTTGTGCTAGATGCCACTCCTCTGCTCCTCACCTTGGGAATGCTAAATTAATTTCATCTTGGAGAGCGTTCAGACCACTGAAACTGCACACTTGACCCAGCTTGTGAAATGAATCATAGGGTCAAGTATGGGTAAAAGAATATTTTTGTGATCACTCCTTGCCAACAGACAAACAAATCTGTGAGGGAAAAGAAAACCCAACCTGTTATAACTAGTGGTTACACTGGTTTGTTTTGAATTTGCAACTGTCTCTGGTGTCTAATAGGATCTGTTCATAAGTGCAAGGGAAAGTTGGGAACCTTTTTTTACACTCCTCTCGTACTGAAGGCAGGACTGAAAACATGAATATTTTGAATACCCAGATACTGAAAATGTTTTATTGTGTGTATTGACCCTAGGTGTATGTGTTGTTGGTAGTAACTGTTGGAAAAATCAAAATTAGGAGAACTAATCTACAAAATGTAATTTTACTGTATGATCCTGTCTCTAAGAGTTAAAGCATACATACATATCCATACATAAGACATCTGTCCTGTGGCTTGTCACTTGGAAAAACCAAATACTGATTCCTGCCAAAACTGAGCATTCCTTTGTTCTCTGCAGGGGCGGGCTAGCTGAGAGGTTATGTCGGCTCCAGAACAGAGAAAGATCTGCCATTAGCTTTTGGAGGCATCAGTGTATTTCAGATAATAATGCCCCCTCAGGTAAGAAACATTGCACAATACCACTGGGAAAGTATTATACCTACATGTCTGTATCTATGGCCCAAGTAGGGCTAAAAGTGAAGTTTATATTATTTGCTGGTCTTTCCTGACTTGGGTTTAATGCTGTCTTGATTGTCTTCTGAGCTAATAATTGCATTTCTGATAAATATGAAGGTTTCTAACAAGTCAGTCATCATTTGAATGTATAAGTTAAAGAATGTATTTTAAGTAGCCTCCATTTAAGTTCTTTCCAACTCCTTGATTTCCAGCACCACGTGGAAAAATGGTGTTTTCAGCATGTTGTAGGACAATTCAAGTTTAAATTTATGGGTGTTCAGATCTTTTCAGTGGTTGTTTTGTTTTCTTTCTTTATGATCAACCTTTCCTCTTTACTTGACCTTTTTGCTTTGTGATCACAGATCACATGGATAAAAATTCACGGATAAGTGCTGAAATTGTGAATGACACCAAGTGTGAACAAATAGAGCACAACTATGAAATGAGTGTGAAGCATAACTACAGTGGGCATATCACTTAAAAAGAAACAGTGGCAGTCATGTCTGTTAGTTACTGGTGACATCACCACATTTCAGTAGTGTTTCTCAAGAGGTAGTGGATTTATAAAGTATAAAGAAGTAGTTAAGGTTTTTAATCAAGTTCTGTGTGTGTGACTGTAGTCTACTAAATGTCAAGCATTTATTCTGTATTAAGCTGACTGCTTGTTTTTGAGCATATATTGACTTGCATTTATTTTTCAGAAAGTCCTCTAGTCTTAATTTGAAAACACATGGATAAGTGAATCTGTCATTTACTTTGAGAGTTTGTCCCCAGTTCTACTCCTAAATTTTTAAAGGTGGTTTTTCTTCCGAATCTGAGTTTGTCTGGCTTCAGTTCCCCTCTTTTGTTTCTTGTTTCTCCCTTAAAGAGCTCTTTAGTATGTGACATTTTCCCTTTCTGGCACTTGCATAGCAAAAACTCTGCTGTCTCACAATTTTCATAAGCTAAACAGACTGAGCTCTTTAAGGGTCTCTAAAGCATTTTTATCAGTGTTCAAGTGACTTTCATGGCTTTTTACTGTACCCTCGTGAACTTTTCAGAAGGGTCTTAAGGACAAGGATAGCAACTCAATAAGTGTTCTTCCAGTTTTAGTCTCATTAAAATCATTGGCCAGGTTCAGTTCACTTCTCAGCCTCCTGGGTATTCGAGACCTGTGATAAGTGTTTGAGTCTGGTTTGGCTTTGGTCACAGCATGGTGCTGGGATTTCACCTTGAATTGATTGTCCAGTGTGATTTCATAACCTCTACAGCTATTTTTTTCTGAGATGCTGTTTCCCATTCTCCAGCTGCTCTTTCTGTTTCTTCTGCCTAAACACAGGAAAGTATTTGTGCTGTATCCTGGTTGAATTTACTTGAGTAGTCCAGCTAACCAAGCAGTTCAGACCACTGTCTTCTTTTAGACACAGATTTGCTTGAGTTTGTGGTATTCACACAGTTTCTTTATGTCACTGATGGAACCATTTAATAGCATGAGTGTTTACTTGCAAGCTGTGCCGGAATTGCTGTTACTCAGTTATAATTCTCCACCAGTAAAAAGCTCTAACTGCAATTCACAAAGTTAGCTCTCAGAATTTTAATTTTTTTTTTTTTTTTGTATTCCACTCAAAGGGTGCATTACTCATAGTAAAAATGGTAGATTTTTCATAAGAAGGTTCTATGATTTAAAGTTACACCCAAACTGTTGGCTAAAGCTCTGTCTCAGTTTCTCACTGGAGCTTTAGAGGGCTTAGATCCCTAGGCCATTTGCATGCTGTGTGTTCAAAATCTCACCCATGCAGAATAGCACGTTGTATTTCTGACCTTAATTCCTTAGTTATTTTTCCAGTCACTTTGCCTAGATCTGATGTCAGGCTAGCTGGTCTCCAGTTATTGTAAGCCACTTTGTTTGCCCTTCCTGAATAGTAGCACATTATCATCATCCTTTCAGTCTTCTGAAATTTCACCAGTATCTGAATACTCACTAGAAAATGACATCAGAGAACCAGAGATGTCTTTAGCCAGCTCTTTTCAGAAATGCTACATTGGAAATTATACAGGCATGCTCACTTAAAATCATGGGAGGTTACTTCATCATTCTTATGTGGTGTGAGGGCATCCTCATGCTGCTTCTCAAATATGGGACAGAAATAGACATTGAATAGGCTTGCCTTTTTAATAAAATGAAGATTTTTAATATACTGTGTAGTAACATACCTGCAACATTGCTAACATGCTAATATTCTTTTTGTCCTAGTTTCACGTGTCATTACAAAACTTTGTGTTTGGCTGCTCGCCATTTTGTTAGACCAGCTGAAATATTCCATGCTAAACATCTGCCCCTGGCTGAATTTCTTTCTTTGATTCTTCTGACTCATTTTCTAAAAGAAAGAAGAATTCGTTAGCATTTTATGAGAAAATGGCTATGGGAAAATACCTTGCTTTATTCTTAAGTGTGTTTAAAAAATTCTGATGAGTGTCTTTAAGATGATTTAACTTTGGCAGAAGATGAACTATTATTTCTGGGGTTTGCCTTCTCCATCATAACAAAATTGTACAAGAAATCTTTAGGACAAGCTATTGTTTCATTTATCCTGTAAGCATTTGCTAAAATTTCTGAAAAATTATAAACATAATTTTTATTTATGTCCATAAATTTAGGAATATACTTCAGCTTCACTGCTTAAATTTCACTTCGAATTCTCAATCCTTATTCCAAAGTATAATGATTATAAAATACTCATCAAAACGGCTGTCATAATATTTTGGGGATGCTTTTTCATCTAGAGCAAAATTTATTTTTGATAGTTGTATTCTTAGAACAGCCATAATGTTTTGTGTCACCAAAATGAAATTGATGTTTGGTTTGGAGAGCATTGGTTGGAATGGTTGAAATTTTAGTAATGTAACTAGATAACCTTCTCTTTGCTTCTAGTCAGGAATGTGAAGTGAAGTGTCAGCACAGCAAATGTATGCCACTTTCCACTTTCATCTCTTTAGGTTCAAGTTAAGGGTGTCTCACTAATCTGAGAATCTTCTCGAATTTTGTTTCCCCTCTCTTTTGCCCAGTAATATTTCTAAGTTAAATTGTTCCCAGGGCTGTTTCTGACTTTGGCACAGAATTAGAGGAAGGAACTTCTCAGATAACAAACTCATCTGTTACTAAAGAAACCTGAAGATTATTGTGGAGGATTGAAGTAGCTTAATTGCCGGGAGAGCTGTCACATCATTTTGGATATCCCATAGATATGCAGACCAGAAGTTCATTACTAAAGCAACAGGGAGCAATTTCAAATGAGATTGGTTTAAAGTACTCCTTACATTTGAGATTTAAGGAAAAATGTTTCCAGAAGTTCTGGCCCTTATCTCCATTAGATATTTCATATTGCAGAATTTTATGCCTTTATTTTGCTGTTGCTTACTTCTAGGTGGTATCCATGTCCATATTATTCAAAACCTCCTAGTTTTCAGCTTTATTTTTTAAAAAAAATTCTTGTCTGTTACCTCCCTGACCCCTTTCTGTAAGTAACCATTGTGGTTTGGCTGCCTCTTGGTCACTGGGATGAATCACTGCCCAGAAGAGAGCACCTCCTTTCAGCACGCACTCTCTGGTGTTTATGCAGTGCACAGGGTCTCACTTTGGCTGACTCATTCTGCAGGCCAGAAGAAACCTTTGTGCTTTCTCAGATTTTTACAATTTTGGGCCAGAGTCACATTCTACAGCCAGTCCCTGTGTTGGAATAAGCACTCACTAAGGATATGGGTTTCTGCAAGGTGACTGGGAATCCCACTTCTGCAAACCAAGGCAACTACACCAGGAAGAGAGGGAGTAGCAGAGCTGGCCCCTGCCACACAGTGTTGGTTGGATGCTCTCTGTGGTTCAGTGTGGTTCTAACAAAGGCAAATGTCAGGCTCTGTCACAAATCCAAAGTGTTCTGTTTTTTACAAGATGTAAAATGGGGCTGAGGTGCAGGCCACATAACAGCAAGTCTCTGATCAGCCAGGCTGGTGGTTTGAGGGTACTTTGTGCAAGGACTTGTAGACCATTTGCAGGCTTTTTTCTGTGTGCAGTGCTGCAACTTCCCCATAAAGTTTCCTGTTTGGGCAAAGAGGAGATCTGGACAGCTGAAAGAGAGAGAGAGAGAAAAAATACAAACCCGCAACAAAAACCCAAACCTTTTTCCTGTCAACATCTGCTGGAAGAAAAAATAGTGGTTTTCTGAGTTACCTTCAGACAACCTTCCTGTCTAGGAGGGGACACTAATAATTAAAGCAAACTCATGTAGATTCCTACTGTAACTTCTGAAATTTTACTTTTTATACATCCTCCCTTCTAGTGGTCTTCTTTGTCTTGCAGCTAGCATCAAAGCAGTTCTTTACCTTAAATCAGAAACTTTTTATTCTCTAGCATTTGTAATCTGAGGCAAGATTTGGTATTTGTTGACCCAAGATTAAGATTCATGATTGCATTACAACTGAATTTGAGTACTGAACTGACAATAAAGCAAAATCATTGATCTTTCCTTCCAAACTGCTCCTTCCTCTCAGGGAAAAGTGACCTTCAAGGGGCAACAAGTTTTCAGTTTGCTGAGGCAAGTGGAACACATACATGAGGGAAGGATGGCAAAGCCCTGGAGATGAGGACAGGGTTTCTTATTTAACACCCTATTTTCAGAAAGGCTGAAAGCCTTAGAGAAGAGGATATAAACAATAACTCCCCCTCTTCCAGTTTCAGTGACTATTTATGATGATGGGGAAAAAGGATTTTAGCAGCTTGAATGCCATGAAACCTGTACATGATGAAGAAAATGTGGGTAGCCCTTAAACAGGGTTTGCTTTGCTATGCAAAATTCTTCCAAAAACACTGAAGTCTGAGATTTGCAAGTTGTTGCTTATTTTCTTAATTCTCGATAGCTTGTTTTATTACTTAAGAATTAATACTATAAATTAGAGGCATGGCAAGTGGCCAATTTTTTTTCCTATCCAACTGTCTGAACTTGTTACAGCATTGGAAAGGAAAAAATCAAATATAAACTTTTCTTCAAACAAGAATTCTTTGTATTGTTCTTGTTTTCCTATGAGGAACAAGAATGACATACACAGTCTCTTTAAGTAGCTTACATATGTTCTTATAAAGAATGTTTAGTGTTTAAAGCAAAGCAGCCTTTTAAAAATTAATATAAATGTGGCAAGAAGCTATCATGCCTATGAGAGACTTGGTGTGTTTCTGAGAAAAGTCTTCTTGAATGGCTTCAGAAGTTACCAGCCCAGGAAGAATAACAACATGTATAGATCAGAATAGCAACCAGATGGTTTTGTGCAGGCTGTGAAAACCTTGTAATCCAGACCTGGTTTTCAGCACTGAGTTTGGATTACAAGGATCTGCTTGGTATCTACCTGCTTACTGAGTTTGTTATGCCTACACCTGCAAGTTATACATGAGGGAGGAGGAAGAACAATAATGAGATGACCAGCAAAATAATGTTTTTTGTTTTGATTTATGCTTATAATTTGACATTTTATACTTTTTATGCTTGAGAATGAAAGTAAAACTTTGTGACTTGAACTAGAAAGTGGTTGGCTAGTCTTCCACTGCAGATAGTATGTGATGTCCCAGGAGGGTGTCTGCTAACTGCAGTTTTGGAACCACATTTGACAATTAGAAGTTAAATGATGTTGGGATGAAATAATGCCTTTGAAAAAACAACTGAGACAAATTTGGAAGAGTGTTGCTAGTTTGCTTTATTAAACAAGGCATAAAGTGGAATTTTCTTTGTTTCCTTTATAATTCCATATTGTGTATCTGACCTGTTCATCTGAACCAAAGGCAGAAAGTGATTTTCATTCTTTGTGCAGTGAGTTCTATTCCCAACCTTAATTGCCCACATTTCTTTGTACTTTGAGTGGGAAAGTTTCTTTCATAAAAGCTTTTAGCTAGGATTAGTGGAAATTTGACTTGAATGTAACACCTGTATTTTGCATAGTGCATATTTCTAAAGAATTTCTCAGTTAAGAGAAAGTATAACTTCTCATGTTTTTTAGAAGTGTCAACTAGATATGTCAGGTACAGTACAAATTTGCTTCTAAACTGCAGCTTGTGTATATGAATGGTTTGATAGTTCTTTGAGGAAAAGTAACAGTAATTTGTCTTTCTTAAAAGCATCTGTCCTTTTCCCATATCATTCAGATATCATTAAGATGAAGAATTGTGACTGTTTAGCTGGTAAGAACAAATACAAGTTGTCTTCGTTATTTTTGAACTAAGCATATATTTGTTAGCAGTTTTTCAAATATTAATGTGGCTTCAAGCAACATCTTCCTCCCTTGACTCTTCTTATGAGTTTGTCATGGTTTTATTCAGAAAGCTCTACCTTTGTGAGTGTAATTTTTTAATTAATTTCAAAGGAACATGGTGAAATAGTCTTCCTTTTGCCTCTTGTCATGCTTGCTTGGTCTCTTTTATCCATGTGACTTGTGAGGTAAGTCTTGTGGCTGAGGAGTTTTATTTTGGCAGTCTTGATTTTCATGATAGTTCACATGTGTACTTGTAGGTGTGTATATGGTCCTTATTACTGTAGACTTTTCGTTATCACAATAGTAATAATTTCCACTCCATTTTCCTTACCGCTTGCATATGAGTTGGGCTTTTTTCTGGAATGCTCAGTGGAGCAGAGCCATTCAGTGCTTGGCATTTTCCTAAGCTCCAGTTTTCTTTTGTATTTCTAAGATGTGGTCTATGTTGTTGTAGTTCACTGTTCTCTGCATTAATACTGTGGCCTTTACGGACTTTTTTCTGCCTTGTGTCATGTTATTATTACATTCAGCCACATTCAGATGGGCACATCATCCTTCAGCCCTGTGGGTGAGATGCATTCTTGCAACACTGCAAGATTTTTAAATGTTTAGGAAGAGTGGAAAAATTGAAAAATTTAGGGATATCTGCTGTCAGAAATGTGGCTTTGTTTTGATCTTTTTGGTGTGGTGGTGTTACTGTTACTTCTTCTGGTCTGATCTGTGTGGAGGTGCACTGGCTATCCCAGCTAGCACGTTCAAACCATGCAGAATTCAGTTTGATGTCCTGAAACATTTTGTCTCACTCTGTAGGTCTTGTAGAGCTTGCTCTGCTGCTGGAGTTCATATTGACTGGCTCTAAAGAGAGTTTGTTCCCTCTGAGAATTTTCCACTTAAGGCTACAGGTGCTCTTTTGGAACACTTGAACAGTAGCATTTTAGCAAAAGTCATTGGAGTGAGGTGAAACTGCATGTGGTTTTACTGAGATCGACATTTGATGCATTTCCATACATCAAGCGCCATGGATCCTCTCCTTGCAGTGTGTTCAGCTTCCTGTCACTGTGCCACTGGAGAAACATAAAATACGTGGCTCCCAAGAGATCATAATTTCTATATTTTCCTCCTCATTTGTCTTCCTTATTGGTAGTTACAGAGTTATTAAAACAAACTTTAGAGTTGTATTTCAGGCACTGAAGCCAGAATGTCTGAACATTTGTTTTTTTAAATTGTCCTCCTCTATGTTTTTTTCCTTCTCTTGTCTCCAAACTGCTTTTTGGTTCTTGAGAGTCAAAGCAGGCTGACTTTCTTCTTAGCCTCCCTCCTAGGCTGCCCTTGGCAAGGCCAGTGCATCCTCTGTGACCATGTACATTCAGTGTTGATGTGGCTTAAATATATGTGTCTGCTGTGAAGCCACTATGTTAGGTCTGAAGATTAAGGGCATTCAGTCTGCCAGAGACTGTAGAGTCATCTGAAGTCTTCAAAAGGCTCAAGACCTCAGGGTCTGAGATCTCCAAAGGAATGGGAAGCTTTTTTTTGTTTTTTTTTTTTTTTTTCCTTTTTTCCCCCCCTCTTTTTTTTCCTCTTCTTTTTAACCGTCCTGGAATTCAGAGTAAATGCAGAACATCTGCAAAGTACTGTGTCAAAACACATTTTGATGTCATGGTATATGACATGGTATATGACTGTAGGGCAGCATCACCCTGTGTACTAAAGGAATAAACAGAAATTAAAGTAAGTACCCAAGGAAACTGATGCATTCAGTGTGAAATTTGTTTGTTCATCTCCCAGGCACTGGAATTATCTTTGTGGTTTGAGCTACTTCATGTCTGGGTTGCAAATTGGAGTGAGAGACCAACATCCCAGAGGACACCTGGAATTAAATAATTAACTATGTATGTCAGAGCACATCTGTTAGGTGGTTAAACCAAAGTGCCTCTAGCTTAGGATCCTGTTTCTGGCAGTGACAAGAGCTACCAAAATGCCTAGAAAAAATTATAATGGGGCTAACACTTGATGATATTTTCCCAAAGTATTCTCCCAATTACTTCCCACAGTCCTCTGACTCGGGGACTTTCTAAACCAGAATTTCTGTCTGTGTTCTTAGTATGTCTAAATAAAAGTTTTTCTCCTACAAAAAATTTACTGTTTTTTCTGAACCCACACATACAATATAGACCTGTTTTGATCACACAATTATGGAGCATCAGGCTTTTTTGGAAATTATGCCCAAGGTCATTGCCAGGTTTGTTCCATTACTACTCTTGCCAAGAAGACCTTTCCCTGTGATTTCAAAGGTTCTGCTAACAGTAGCAGTGAGAGGTTGAAGTTGCATTTGCCTAGGTTTGGATCAGGAATTCTTCATCTTTGTCAGAGCTTCTTGTTTCTTGTCTGGGAGGTGAGGGAGGTTCTTGCCAATCATGGCAAGGCTTCACCAAAATGCTTCCCTGCTTAAATGGCTTGTTCCTCCCACCAGTCAGTCTCTCTCATGGATTTCACTCCTTCTGGACCCACACCTGAAAAGTGTGGAAGAACTAATTTGTTTGATCATGGTCCATCTAGCTGTGGACCAGCTGATTTCTGTCTGTTGCCTTTCGGTGGGTGATATTTATCACAGTCATGTTCTGCAAAAAGTGATGTGACTAACCTAGCTCCTAACTGGTACCTGATTTTTCTTGTACACTGTCATTTCTGTGACCAATATGTTGATTCAGTAGTAACCAGCCTGTTACTGCATGTCTTTGTGAAGATTTCTCTTCTTATGAAAAATCCTGTGAGAAGTGAGGGAGTATTGCAGGCCTTGGTGGCTGATCCCCTCCTTTCATATGGTGTTCTTTAGAGGACATGTGTTGTACATCTCAAATACCTATGCAAAATTCATACCAAGCCAGATTTATCTTTGCCTTTCTGGCTTGCTTTGTGGCACCTTAAGCCTTGTGTATCAGGGATTGAATTACACTTCATGTCCCTGGGAAGAAGAAGCCCTCTGTTTATACTCACGGGCCAGATATTTCAAATGATCCTTGATCCTATGTCAGTGGATGTTTTCTCTGACTTTCCAGCTGACTCTGTGAAGGCTACAGAGAGATGCTGGAAGGGCCAGCTGTCCATGTTAGGCTGTGTTCCAGGACCAGTGAGCTGCAGCAGCCCTCTGTCACCTGAGCTCAGAGCACCCAGGGCTTTGCTGAGAAATGCACCTGTGTCTCGCACTGATCAGGCTGATGTGGGTTTCCATCTTTATCTCCCTCAAGCATTTCACTGTTGCAGAGGTCTCTGGAACCAGACTGAATATTTGGAGATGCTCCTTCACTGAAGGCATGGTTGATCACTGGAACAGGCTCCCCACAGCACCAAGCCTGTCATTTCAAGGAGCATTGTATGATTTAGTGTTAGGTCATCATGTATGGGGCAGGACTTGAGGATCCTTATGGGTCCCTTTGAACCAGAGATACTCTTTATTCTATGAGAGCTTTGTTAAGCAGTGCTCAAATTTCTGATTGCTGCTTCATGGAAGATTTCTAAATGTATCCAGGCAGCTGTATGCTCACTCTCTGCAAGTGTGCTTGTGTACTTGTTTTTCAGTAGGAGAATAAAGGTTACCCTCAAGTAAGTAAACTGAAGTGGCTTTGCAGTTAGCTAGATTAGCTCATTAATTTACCTAAAATCTAACCCTGAAGAAAGAAATCCATGAGTGTTCTGGGCAGCAGAATGTGAAATGAAGAAATTTGCAATGTAGGAATGGGCACAACTGCAGCACAGTTATTGATGGCACCTTTTGAAATGCATGCAATTGTAAGGAATTCTTCCTTATTTAAGATGACTAGGTATTGCCATGAAACATGCACATCTGTGTGCTTGCATTTCTTGGGCTGTAATTCTGCTTTGCAAATGAAAGTAAGTGAATGATAACTTCAGCAGGCAAGTGGGAATTTATGTAAGTTATCCGAGGGCAAGGAATAACATTGCAAAACCTTAAAGTGAGCTTTTCACATGGATGAACAAACAAGTAAACTCTGGAAGCCATAGAATTTGTAATGATCCAGCCTGTCTCCTCACCCACAAATTTGCCCTTCAGTATACCGCCACATATATTTGATTTATTTTTGATTGACACAACAATACAAGAGCCAAATGTATTAAAAACTGAGCTACGTTCTGAACTTTGGTGTTTCATCATGTGCCAGCAGTCCAAAGTGCTTTTCTATGTTGTTCAAGAGAATACTATCATCAGCAGTAATAATAATTTCAGAGTAATTAAACTAAACTATCTCTGTGCATGTAAATAAACAAATAGATTGTGGTTCTGTAGAATGTGCATGTGTGCCAAGTGTGAGACTTGGCTACTTGTCGAAATTGAGATGCTTTTAGTGTAGAAGCATTCTGCTTCATTTAGTACCAGCTCCCAGTGATTACACCAACTTCAGGCTTGCAAGAGACTCTGGTATCTTAGTAGGATATCTTTTACTCAAGTGTCTTTTAGAAACTTTCATACAGATACAGTTCTTGATTTACCTAATATTTTTAATTGCTTTACAGTCAGAGGTATTTAAAAGAAAAATGTTGTTAGGCTGTCATTCATTGTCTTCAACCTGCTGTATCAGCTGAGTAACATATAAGCTGCTGACCAGTAAGAATTGTCATAAAATTCTGCATGTAAGAAATGCATAGTTCAGAAGTGATGAGCAGTCTCTCCCACAAGCTGTCTTAATTCTTTTCTTTTTTTTAATAAACTTGGTGCGTTTGAAAGTTGAAACTGATTTTTTTTGTGACTTGGCTTTTAAAGTGGATGCAAATGCAAATTGTGCAGTATGTCTAGAGGGAAGAGGTAAATGCTTAGTTACTTTAAAGGATGAGAATTTTTGTGGTTAGGAGAATTTGTTTATGCGTGCCAAATGACTTGGGGTTGACAGAGGACCACAACTGCAGCTAGTCAGGCGAAACAGACTTCAAGTGTGAATATTCTAAGCCCTTCCCTTCAGGCATAGAAAACAAGTCAGTGCTCACCCTGGTCAGAATTTTCACATAAGCAAACATTAACAGATTGAGTATCTGGAGTGGCACTGTGATGTTACAGCTTTCTCTGAGAAGGTGACAGCAGTGAGGAGCCGCAGCAGTGACAACCATCCCTCTTCATCAGTCAGTTTCACAGGACTTGGCAGGAAGGGTTGATTCTCCTCCTTCTCAGATCTAGAAAAGGAGGTCAAGCTGCAATGGCTTGGACAGAAGTAGCTTATGTACATCTTGTGTCTGACTGTCTGGTGGAACCCTTTATGCTGCTGGAAAATACCAGTTCAGGGGAAGGAGAATGCTTTGCAGAAGCATGTTGCATGTGATGAAAAATTGGTTCACATGGAAGTGGTTTTGAGAACAATTTAGTTTTATATTTCCAATTTGCTTTATTTCAGTTTCAGTATGAAATTTAATAAAGACAGGGACAGAATTTTTTATTTTATTTTTGTAGAATTCAACTTTATTTAATAAATTTGAAAGGTTTTAGGGCCCAGTTTCTTTGGTTTGGGCTTCTTGAGGGTTGGGTTAATTTTTTTTTAAAGTTTCTCATAAACTCTAACTAAAATATTTTGATTTATTTTCCAAAGGAAAAACATTCACAGTTGTGAAATGAGCCTTAAAATAAACAAACAAATAACTAGTACAGCTCTTCTGTTAAGTTCCAGTATCACGTTCACTGTTCCTCCCCTGTTTCTTCTTTGCTGTGGAAAGACAATAATTTATATCAGCTGTTTTTCTTGGGATGTTGTGTTTTTCCCAATACAACTTGTAAATCAAAAAGGGTAGAACTGGAGCTCTGCTGCCCTTGTCCTCTGGGACTCTGTCTTGCCCCACTAAATGATTGTGGCATTCGGCAGGGTAACAGCTATTCTCCCCTCAGTGACTGGAGTGCAGATATCTGAGTAAGGCTAGGTGAGAATGAGAATAAATCTTACTTAATCTTAGAGCTCAGACTGAGGTCTGTCTGAGGAGCTGTTGCCCTGTGCAGACTGCAAAGGGGCCAAGAAGTAATTTCATTTCAGTGCAAAGTTGTTTCAGCAGATACAAAAGTCCGTAGAACCAATCTGTGGGGGTGCCTGTATCTGTTCATGTTGCTTTAAAATGAGAGCCTTCTGACTACCCTGACTGCTTTCTGATAAAAGGGATGTTCAGTTTTGCAATAATTATTTTTAGGCAGTGTATCTTACTCCTTCTTTCTCCACATTCGTCCCTCCATGTGAATTATCAGCTTTTAGATGCTTTGTACTCTTCTGACTTGGATCCTGACAGCTGCTGTTTTGAGAAAGTCTTGGAGGGAAAACACAGCTTCACTTCTAACACAGTGTTTGATTATTCTATTTGTAAATAAATGCATTTTTAGCAGTATCTAATAAAAAAGACAGAACAAAGTAAATGAGTTGCAAGACTTAAAAGTTCAGGTGTGGTGAGAGGGGGCTTCTTGTGAGGAGTTTGTGATTTCATTGGTATTTGGAAGAAGTGCAGGTGAGATTTTTTTTCTTTACAATTAATAGTATCTATAAAGAAAACAAAAATTACTGCAAAAGCTTAATATAAGCCTTTTGATAAGGCTATGTATTCTACTCATACATGGATTTATCACGGTTAGACAGATGTGCAGAGCACGGAGGGATGCACATCTTTAGAGTGCCAAAACTTCTTTCTTTCTCCTCATCCAGACTTCTTATTTTTCATTTTAATCTTCTTTCCAGATAAATCTGGTGTTTTAATTGTGAAGATCTTAGAAATATTTGAGGAGTGCACAATACAAGTTGCCGTCTGCCAGCAGCTGGAACAGTCGCCTGTTACCCTTTCACCCGGGGATGCTGCCATCAATGCAGAAGAACCAATACTCAAAGTCCTCTTTACAAGAGAGACAGCAGCTCACCTGAAGAGCAGACCACAGGATGTCATCCACATCTATCCCCCGTGGTGAGTAAGAAGAAGGGGCCACACTTGCTGTAGCACTGCAGAACAAAGAGGAGTCAGTAGAGTGCTGGCTGCACTGTTGTAGGAAAAACCTTTGGGGGGGTAACGGGAGAGCAGGGCATTCTTGTGGTCATCTGTCTCTGGCAGCTTGAGAGACTTTGACAGATACCTTAAAGACAGCTCAGATAACAACTAAATGTGTATCATAATGCCTCTAGTGTTGCTCAGGGCTTCAGTTGTGTTTTCACTTAATATTTTCATGTTTAGAGCGCTAGAAAGGCCTGAGCAATGTCTTATCAATGATAAGGCCAATAAAGTGCATACTTTCTGGTAGCAAAGTAGTTCAGGAATGCTCGTCTGTTGTTGTGAGCATGGGTATAACATTTCAGTGGAAAAGTCTGTATTAACTGTGTAGCATTCAGTCTTCAGTTCCCTGAGTCCCTCTTCAGCTCAACCCTTTCTGAAGTTTTTCAAAACTTGATCTGCATTTGTGATTATTTTCCTGAACTGGATTATTTACCTGAGTTTTAAGGAGTAGCAAAAAGTGATGAGATTTCTAGTAAAACAGCTGGTGGGTGGTGGCTGTAGCTTGGAAGGACTACTCTTTATAAAAATTATGGGGAACTTTGAAGTGGGAATGCTACACCTCTCTTCACTACCCTCTACCAAAATTATAAAAGAGAAAATATTTTTCTAACGTATTTCAGCATTCATTACCTGAGTTTTAGCCTCCAGCTGTCTCAAGTGTTTGACCATATCCTTTTGAAAAATACTTTTTCCTGTTTTGTAAAGGTCTATATCTGGTTTTTATCATCATTGATAGCTGCAAATCTTTTCTGAGTTCCCCAATTTGTAATCTTTTGCTTCTAAAATGTTTTTCACTCTTTTTGGAGGCAATTCAAAAACTAAGGGAAGAGATATTTTATTTGGGGTTTATTATGGCTACAGATACAACTATTGATAGTTTAGATGTAAATAGATCAGTAGCAAAGGGAAATACAGTTGAATATTAATTAAGTCCTAGTCTGATATGATTCTAATTCACTGCATTTTTTTTTCTCATTTATCTTTTCCTTCACAAGCTTCTTTTCATGCTTTACATTTGGTTTTGTTTGCCTGTTTTCATCTTGTTTCTCTCTCCTACAAACTTCCGTTTTTCTCTTCAGGTTTCCTCTGTAGTTTTTAAACCATGAGGCATTGCATTTATGCAGCTGTATCCTTCTGTGTGGACCCTAACCTACATGAAAAAAACAGAAAAACTGTTTTAATTAGGGTGCAATTCAACTTTTCTCCTTTTTTCCTTCTTTTTTCTTTTGCTGAGCTGTTACTGTAGAATGCTTAGCATGTGTAAGTCTCGGACTGCTCCAGCTTGTTTCGTGTCTGCTCTGGGACGATGTGAATCTGCACTGATACGATCCTTTCCAGACTACAGACATCTGCAACTGTACTAGTTGTAGTGTAATCTTCTCATTTGTTTAAATTTTAAGATGTTCTGGACACAAAGCTCATTCCTATATGTATGTAAACTGAGATTTCTTTAGAAAGCTTCATAGCTAGCTGATGTCTTCCCAGAAATTCCACCTTTTACTTGCCCTTTTTTTTTTTTTCTCCAGTAGGATGTGCATGAAACTATAATGTTTGGACAGAGGATACATCTGCATTGTCAGAGTTGCTTTCCTTACATATATGTTTCTCAAGGCACTTTATAAATACATCAGTTAATTGTGGCAAAAATGCATTATACCTCATCTCTAGTCCTATTTTCTGTCTTTTTGAAATTATCTTAATGTCAGTTGTCTCTTTGTTTACTCAACCAACTTCAAAAGAAGTTGGGCCGGATACTGTTAAACTAATGGAGGCAGGGAGGAGAGAGAATGAGGGATGTTTTTGTTTTAGATTATAATTTGGCACTTTTAGTTTACATTAATTGGAAAATTGGACTTAGTGGAAGTTTCCTCTATCACAGTTCCAAACTTCTATTCTCTTAAACTCTTACTTGAGAGCTCTGAATGCTGAAATGTAGTTCTTGTTACTCTGCGTTGAATTTGTACTTCGGTTGTTAAAAACAAATGCTGTTTCTGTTAAAATGCTTGTCTGTCAATTCAAATGTGTGACTAGTGAAAAAGCAAATTAACTAAATCTGACCCTGACATGGTGAAATAAGCATATTTATGTATCTTATTGACATTTTATGTATCTTACTAACTTCAGTCAGAAGCAAAAGGGACCAAAAAAAAGAGATGCAAGGGGAGGCAATAGTTGAATTACCTGTGTGGTTTTGGGACACATAACACACTGTACATCATTGTCCTGTATTTTGAGACAGTTGTATGGTGAGACAGAATGGGATGAGATGGGGTGTTTTGTAAGTGTTCTGCTTCTGGTGCTATAGTGTCCTGAGAGCAAAATTTCCCATTACCTTTAAAATAAAACCCCAGAATTACATCCTGACTTTGCCTTTTGCTCTCTGACCAGGCAACCAAGTAAGTCAGATGTAGACACACAGGCTACTGGCTCCTGGAGGTGATTATTCATGTCAAAAATTGAACACATAATTTTGGAGCCTTTGTAAAATTAGACTTTGCTTTTGTAACTGTATTTGTATGGGCTGTGAACTCAGTGCACAACTTGGTATGTGAAACATTTCTAGCAGTAGACTTGCGTTAAGTACTTTAGGAAGCACTGTTTAGAGAAGTGCTGATATACTTGTTGGTATTTGTTTGCATACAGAATCCCATGAAACTTCAGCACTGCCATATAAGCAATTTAATTTGAAAAATAAAATGTTGATGGGGCTGGTTATAAGAATATTACCATTGGACACTGGACATTGCTCAAGAGAATGGACCAGATTTCAGAGGAGCTTTGTGTCAGGGCAAGAATTAGCAGGACTGAACCCAGATTTCTTTATAACTAAATACGAATTTCATCAGGTCTAGTGTCTTAAGGTACATATTAACAATCTTGAAAGCAGTGGATTTGATGTGAGAATTGTCACTTGCTATAGGGAAAGCAACCCCCATAAATTGTGTGTATGATGGAGGACAGAGCTCAGCTGCCTGTCCACTGAGACATCTGACAGGAGCCTGCTCTGATCTTCTGGCTATATGGAAGTATTATAGCACTGTTGTATCTAAATAAGGCCTGTTAACTTGGACACATCACATGAAAACGATTGTGTGTTTTGGGCTGGAGCTGGTTTGTGTCTGGCCAGCCAGGAACAAAACAGGCAGAAGAACTCAGCCCTGCCTGCCCCTGCCTGTGCAGGCTTGCCTTTGGTTGTCTTTGCAGTACCTGAGCAACTTCTTGGATTAGGATTTTAAATGAACACCTCATAATTTTTTACGAACTGAATCTGAATCATTAAGTGTTTTTAACACCTGGAAAAGAAAGAGTTTATTACTGAGTTTAATTAAATTGATTACTAAGTCTTTATTCACTTTGCAGAAATACATATCCAGCAAAAAGTAAAGACTGTCTGCAAAGACATGAGACAGTGGAAACAAAGGCTTCCAGTATTTCACTGGTGGTGATTTTATGGCTTCAACTTACGTGGTTTTTTTCCTGTTTGTTTCATTGTAAAAATTATAGAAATAACTTACCATACCTAACAGAAAGTAATAGTAAGAGTTGGTATTTTTAGAGATTTCAGGATTCATTTGACTGTTGACACTGCAAGGCTTGAGGATAGAGAGTTTCCCTTAGATACTCCTGTCTCCTGCTCACAGATGTGCCTACTAGTTAATATTCAAGATAAACTGACCTGAAGAAAATGGTGCTGATTAGAATTCGTTTCTTTGCCAGTAAGTTTAACAACTTTGAAGTGTTTTTCATGTATTTCTGAAGCTAAACTATTAGAAGTATGTGATATTAATAGGGTTCTTGGCAATAGCAATATAAACCACAGATCACGTTTGATTTGGACGGGCTCAGAGATCAATCCATACCTATTGAATGTGAATGTCTGGTATGAAGCCTCTAGTTCAGGAGGTTCATGTGGTGCTAATTACTGGAGGCAGGGGCAGTATGAAGGGGACATAACCACTCTATTCTATTCTTACACTGCCTGAAAACACTGCAGAAAACAAGATCCTTGGCTGGATAGCCGCTATTCCCCATGCAACTTCTCCGAGACAGTTTATTTTAGGAACTTGGTATGGCAAGTACATAAAACACTTAAATCTGTGACATCAACAAGCAACTTCAAAGTTGTTCTTTAGTTTCTCTTAACCTGTGAAACCACGGGGAGTCATAATTACTCAGCTTTGAGTGTTCCAGTGCCTGGAGAAAGTGTTTAATGTGGACTTCTCATTTCTGTTTGCATAACGCTAAATTCAGTCTCTCCTCAGTGAAGGAGGTTTAAAAGACTTTGAGTTACTTACTGCCAAGAACAACTCATACAAAACATTGCTGCAGATCAGCTGATGTATAGGGATGAAACCTTGTATCTCAAGTCCTTTAATGTAGGCCAGTGGTGGAAGTTGCTGTAGAAGAGTGCAGCCAAGCTCTGAAGAAATTGAAGTATGAGAAGCAATCTGGTTTTGTGGATTCAGGTAGTACTCTACTTTAGAATTACCCTGGGTATGCTGTAGGCTGTTTTGTTGACTTAACAACAGCATTTATGATAAATGAGTATGTTACTGTGATTTTTGCATTGTCTTACCTAATACACTGTCTTACATCATCTGGGTGAGAAAGAACAGGAGCAACACAGGGAGCTAACATGAAATAGGTGTTTTGAGCTAGCATGGCTCATATTAAAGAGTGTTTGGCTTCCATTTGATGAAGATAGAGACTTTTTATCACTGTTGCTCTCACCAGGCAAGGGAAGCATTTACAAACATTTACAGAGTACCTCCCTATCATAAGAAAGATCATATGAAAGCAAGATCTAGGCTTCACATATTAATGAAATGCAGAAATGATGCCCTGCTGCTCTGTAAAGAAAGCATCTATATCCTTTTAAATTTTCTCATTCCGTAAGGGTCAAATACAAATACAAATTAAGGAAAGACATGTATAGAACATCTTTTACATGAATGCAGTTTCTCTGGTTACTCCACAGAGATGCAGCTTCTTTGAATGCTTGATAGATAATTTTTGTCCAACTGATCAGTGTTCACCATCTTCCTCTGATGAAATCTGGGCACTTATAAATATATATAAACATATAAATATTCAAACATATGGAAAAGGAGGAAGGGGGAAATCACCAGTGAGATCCCTCTCATTGGAAAGATGTTGGCTGTGCCTTAACATCTTCAAAGAAAGAATGTAACAATAGCAGAGTGGAAGAACCCTGATAAGAGGGATGAGGCTCACTCAGAAGATAAAGTTCTACAAAACTTCAGAGCTGTAAAGCCAGTGTGGGCACTATTTCTAAAGTACATATGGGAATGGCCTTGGAGCCAAAGATCAGATCATATCATCGGCTTGGAATTGCTTCTCAGAGATCAGGCAGTTGTGAAAACTGAAGTTCCTTTCAGAAGCAGCTGAAGAAGCAGCAGGTTTTTTGCAAGAATTTATTTTTTGTTTTGCTAGGTTATGCCTTTCCTAATGCAATCACTTCAAAAGAGGTGATTTGCCTTTTGAGGCCAGAAATACACATACTTCCTATGAGCTGAAAGTGTTCCCTAGCAAGCTTTTAATATAATTTCTTCAATGCTTCTTTTGCTTTGTCTTTTCTTGACAGAGTAGTCCTTAGGAGTTTTCTCCTTTCTTTCTTTTAAATAATAAATTATTTTTCTTTTGTCCATCCCCTCATGGAAAGTGAGAAAATTGTTTCATTAGAGCTGCTCAGGTGTATGCTGTTTTAGATCTCTAGAAGTGAAGAGATTAAGAAATTAATATTATTTGAGTTTGCTCACTTTGCATGTAGAAAATTAAGATAATACAACTTCTTAGTAATCTCATCAGTGAATAGTGATGTTCCTCCATGGGTGGGTGACATAATTGGAAAAACACAGAATTGCACAGCTTTGATTCCAAGAGGAGAATAAGTAATTTATGTAATTTCTGTGATTTGCCACAACCACCTGAAGCAACAGATACCTGGTATTTCGGATGTGGGCTATGTCTAATAAACACAGTAACTCGATCACACTTTTACAGTGAGACAAACATGCTTATTTTTGTAACTGTGGCATGGATAGAATGCCACATATAAAATAGGAGTTCCCTGAAAAACAAAAGTGAAAAGCCTCTATATAAAAGGGGGGTTTCCATGGAGAAAAGAATGGCAACACAGGAAGATGGGTGCCCCAAGATAGTAGATACAGAGTTCTGTAGAAGATTAAAACTGGATTTTTAAACACAACTCCCTGTCTCTGGACTAAGAGCTGATGGTATCTTGACATGCTGAAAAAGGGGAATTTCCACTGTATTGTACCAATGAGTTGCAGAGGTTTGTTGATACATTTGTTTGCTTTCAGCCAAATCAGAGGGGTCAGAAGCGAGCAGTGGATTTGCAAAGCAGCAGCTTGGTTTTTAGATCAAGGTCGAATGCGTTGTTGCCGGCACAGAAGCCTCTATTCTACCTCTATTCAGGGTAGAATATGTCTTCCTGACCAGACATGTGTCTGAGCTGGGCACATCCAGTCAGTTGTTGTGCTCCTGCCTCCCACCCTGGCAGCCTGCACGGGGCTCACCCAGAAGGAGCACTGCGTGTAGTTCTCAAGAGGTCATTCTGTGCTCTGGAGGGAGTCTCCACCAGGATGAATTTTTCCAATATGGGCTTGTAAGAATAAAGGAGTTGTAGAAAAGAGGCAGGGGATGTGAATAGCCTGGTTTATGTTTGCAGTGTGTTTTTCTACATTTTTCCTAAATAATAGATATCATCCTACTGGAATAACTGTGGTGTCCAGTTAATGGGAAGAATCTGAATCACCTCACCTCGTGGTGCTTCCACGTTGAGGAATTAACATACATTTGAGTCCTCAGCTTTTAGCAACAGAATAGGAAAATTGTTTTTAAACATCCACTCCTTACAGTCAGTTTGAAAAATAACTGGAAAAAATATTCACTTAGCATGAACATGTCTTCTCCTAATATTCACAAAATATTCTTATCCTGAAAAACCTAATAATGTTTTGTTTTGTTTTTTAATGAAAGGTCTGTACTTGAAACTTTCCAGCTTTTATAAGTGAGGAAATTCCAAGCATTTTGTAGTGACAGATACTGTTAGTGGGTTGTTGTCCACTGACGTCAAAAACAGAGGATGGTGAACAGCTTTGTTCAAGTCAACGAAAAATGTACAGTCTTGGATAAACTCTGTGTTAGCAACGCAGCTATCAATGATATATGAGCAGCTTCACATGAGTTCCCATGTGTATTCAATCCAATGCTAAATTCCAGATCTTGTTTAATGAGCAACTGGATGGAGCCAAGACCTGGCACTGCAGTCTGCTTTATCCAGTCATGAAGGAAAAACAAGCTAAATAAGTTCAGATGAACGAGTTCAGAATTACTGCAGGGTTATTAAAAAGTTGTGATTTGTATTCCTCTGCTAATGTTTATGACTAACAGATTTGGGACGTGTAAAACAATATTTAATTTGTAAAAAGACCGTGTGCCAAAATTCCTTCGGTAGTTTAACCACTAAAGAGCGAGTTTTGACTTTGTGAATGGGTTTCTTTAAATGTTTAAGATTATCAGTAATCAGCTAATCTTTTTTTTTTTTAATTTACATTTTGAAAAATTATGGTTTCTTCTTGTTGGGTTGCTGTTCAGCACTTTCACTTTGTGAAATAAAATGTATATCCATAGCTCACCGTGGAGAGGCAAATTTCAAGACAAATGCCATTCTCTTTACTTATCAGGTGTGATTTGCTACTGTAATGGTAGGTGTGTATTTAGAGAAAGATTTTTTTCATACAATTCTGTATCCAGTTAGGTTGGGGTTTGAGTATGCTGGATATTTTCTACCACCATGGGTTTTCATGCTAAGGGTGCTTGTGTCCTTGGGCAATTGTGTGTGGGCAAAGAGATAGATAAAGTGTGATTTTGCCAAATTATCCTGTGTGGTCATTCCTTGCAATATCAAGGTATGCTTTGTCAGATTCCTCCTGCTGAATGTCATATTTAAGTGTAGGTAAGCAACAGTTAATTACTGTACTCCTAGTAGAAATAGTAATTAAAGCCCCAAGTATTTCAAAAGGGGAATGTTGCCTTCAAATATTTGAAAGATTTGGCCTGTTGCTACCCAAAATGCAGTATTTATAACATCTCAGCTATCTTGGGGGGCAGGAGCACAGGAGAGTAAGTGGGAGAATGAATTTTACTGTTACTTCTACCAGGCAGATTATTTCTCTTTCAGTAAAAGCTCATGGAAAAAATACCCGTGGTTTTATGTATTTTTGGCAGAAGAATGTACTTTGATATATGAAACAGTTCAGCTGTGAAACATTCAATGTAGCCTTTTTGTGTGTTTGATGGAGCTTCTCTTCCCACCAGTCTTCTGAGTCAACATTGGCTGTGCAGATTGCAGTGTATTAGTTCAGCCTGGCAGGTAGGCTTCTTTGACAATGTCCTGAGATGTCTTGGAAAAGTACTCCTCTAGTTACTGCCCCACTACAGCTTTCTGGGACACCAAGTTTCTCCAGTCAGAAGTATCAGAACAATATTTAGAGCATTAGAAGTCCTGTACAACCACTAATTTTACCTTTGAGGGATTTGTGTTTCAAAAGCCAAATCACTGATGTGGCTCCAAAAAAAGAAATCATTCTTGGCAGTATGTGGGAAGGGAGGTTGTTGTGTGTATGGGGTTTTTTGTTTGTTTTGGTTGTTTTATTTGTCTTTAACATCTGAAATGTTACCTGTTTTCTCTCTCCTTGATAAAAGAGTTAAAGAAAGAGTTAAAAAAAAAAGGAAGCCTAGTGAACATTTCTGTGCATGTTTTTTGTTTTGATGGTTATCTTCCCCTTTTCTAAGTCTTAGATTTTTTGTTTGGTGGTTTTTTTTTTCCCAATAAGCAGCACATGTTTGCTGTTGTGCAGATTAGGATGATGGCTTTTGCATGATCTTCATGGGAGTCATTGTCCATAGTCAGTCCAAGGTCCTTGGCTGGCATAAAAAACAGGACCGCATGTCCATCTTGACACTGCTGCTGTTCACAGCACGTCTGTTAGTGCAAACCCAAGTCTGTCACCTTCTCCAGCTAATACCTTGTAACTTGAACTGAGGCTGTGAAGAAATACCCTGAAGTACTCTGAGGTATTGTTGGGACAGACATGGAGGATCATAACTACTCAAAAAAAAAACCCCTGGCAGAATATCTACAGTGCTGTGTGCACACACTGAAAGTACCGAACTTGAGAACTCTTAAGATTCAGTATAAAACCATAAATTACATTGATTGTATTTGTGCTTTCATTTGTCTTCCCAGCATGGCACAGCATGTCTGTCTTTTGTGTTTCCCAAAAACAAATTTCTCCTCCAAGCTGAGGTTCATTTTTGAGAAACGTGGGCAATGCAGCTATGTGAGATTTGTACACTGCATTTGTGTCTTAGCAAATACTGCTTGTCTTCTGGTTCACTGAGCTTGTCATAAATATTAATTTAATAGGTCTGGTACTGTTTTATGCATTGTGAATGTACAGATTGAGGAAGAGATAAATTTTATTGATATGGGCTGTCACTGGAACTTACAGGGTTTGTAGGTTTAAAGGAGCTCAGATTTACAGTATATATGTATAATAATCATTCTTCAAATTATTTAAAGACATTTTATACAATTGTTCTTTATTATATTCCCACATATTTCTTACCTTCTCTCTTTCACACAAAACCAAATAAGTTGCCCAGTATTTTCTTTGTCTTTTTGCAGCCTCCCGTGGTTTACAGTTTGAGAAGTTCTGTATGAAGTGATTGTCTAATTTTGTTGGGAGATATTTGACTCTAGGAGTTTGCTTTTGAGTCTTGCTATATAGCAGGGACCTGTTTTCTAGCTATACTCAAAAACAAACCCATTTTAAAAACAAACTTCAACATACCACATGATCAGCTTCTAGAACAGTTCATCTAAGTCTTGAGAATTGCCTTTGGTTGTAAGTCACTTCAGATACTATTGTAATTTCTTTATTTTTGAGGACTGATGCTTACATAGGAATGAATGGAATCCTATTAGGTTTACTGGTTACCTTAAAACTGCCCTAAACACAGCTAGAGGAGAAAAGAATGGGGAAAAGTTATTTCTACAACCTAAATATAAATTACAGTTTGGGGGGGGGTGGGGAAGGAAACAAATTTTGTGTCTATTTATTTTTTAGATTAAATTACATGTAGAATTATTCTTTTCCTGTGTGTTCCAGTTAACTGGGCTTCTTTACCTTTGATCACGAATCTTGTTCTTTGGCAAAGCCTTACATGTGGAAGAGTGCTTTCCTAGAAGAGGTCTGAGATTGGGAAGTACGTGTAATCTTGCATGTAAAGCCCTTCTCTACTTATTTAGAACTCTAAACACTCGTTTCCTAAATTAACACAGGTATTACTTGGTTTTGGTGTTGGGTTTTCTTGAAGCTTTTCTTGGAAAGTACTTTCCTATGCCACATTAACAGCTCCACTGATGTATTTTGGTTATGTCTAAGTAAAGCCATCTCCATCCAGAATGTGCACTAAATGTATTGGTTAATATACTGAATTTGTTATTAGCTGTATTTTAAATGCTATCATAATGCTACTGCTTTATTAACTATACATGAACTGTATAGTGATGTATATAGGATGATTTGGAGGAAAACACTCCCTGCAAGCTTGCAAGACAAAATCCAGCCTTTTAGATGTTAAAACTGACATAAAATGCATGTAATGACATGCCTCCTTATAGGCATGTAGAAGCCAGGGTAGCACGTGTGTTTTGTTGCCCCTTTCCACTGCAACTGGGCACGACAGCAATCCAGTGCATGAGGGCTGGAGTCTGGAATGAGATGCCCTCGGGTCCGGGCATGGAGACAGCGACATGTGCCTACTCTGAACTTCTGCTTTGACTTTCCTCAGCTGCTTTGGGAGTGACCGGAGCAGTCACGCTGGCGATGCGTTCAGCAGCACATTGTACATGTGGTGCAGAACGCGTTCCCTGCGTTTCCCGTCCGTGCGTGCGCTCGGCTGTACCACGCCACTTCTTGGGACTCTGCTGCGCTCTGTCTGCATCGATTCCATCACAGCCTTTGAAAAATTATTCTGTGTTATCAGGCTGGTTGCGAAGGGCAGTGGTGGGAAAGCTCCTTCCTAAACAGCATCTCCGCGGCAGTTCTCGGGGCGGTGGGAGGAATCCCTGCCCGAGCCCCCCGGGCGCAGGTCCGTGCCCTTCCCGGCGGCTGCGGAAGGTGGCAATGTTGTCAGCAGGAGCCCAGGAAAAGCTGATCTCGCCGAGAAAGCCGCAGCGCGTATTTGTCCACAGCTTTCTCTGGCGTCAAAGCTCCACGTCCGTGAAACAGGAGCCTGCCGCAGGGGGATTTGTTGGGGTTTGTGCGCCATCGCTCCTGCACAGTTGCACTGGCTCGGTGCGCTCTCAGTGCTGGGGATGCGCATGGGGCAGGCACCGCGCTGCTCGCACGGCTGTGTTCCCCGCAAGGCTTCTCCGCGCTGCCTGCCTCGGAACTTGCAGCCCGCAACCATCCTCCACCCGGGAGAGCGAAACCGAGTCTTTAAGTGAAGTTTCATTTCTGCGTAACTCTTTGTAAATGTTTCTGAAACCCAGTGTCGTTTTCTGCCCACTCCCCCGGGATGTTTACAAGCTTTGTTTTGAATTGAGCTTGCCAGGGGAGAAGCCGAGAACTTCCCTGCATGCCACAGTCATGTTAAGAGCTACCTCCTGGCTATGGCAGGCTTCTAACCTGTTGAAAGCCTAACAGACCTGTTCAGGGTTTGGTGGGGATGTTTTTCTTTTCATATTTCAGCTAACTCAGTGAATCTTTTTAACTTCTTCAAATGATTCCCTCAAAGACTTCTGTGTCTTGTGATTTTTAACACTTTTTCTATTTAATGCTAATTCTTGACGCTTAAAGGAAAATACAGGAAAGTTCTTGGTTTATGTTATCCCATTCCTTTCCTTGTGACTGTCTTGATTCTGCACTGGTAAATAGATCATTGATTTTAAATTATTATGGAACCTTTCAACATACTTAATTGCTGGGTTCTTTTCTCATTCTGTGTTCCTTACCAAGTCTCTCTGACAAGATGTAATAGATTTAAACCATTTAGGAGGTAAGATGGGAAAAAAAATTGTAACGTTCTTGACGTACTTTATGGTAAGCAGAGAACAAATAGGATGGCATTACCTTGTAATCCCCCACCTTCCTACTTAACTTTATTTGCAGCACAGATGAGAATTTTTGTTGGACTTCTAGTCTAGTTACTTGTTTTTCGTAAGATAGGAAGGCAGAACTAAGGTAACTAATGCTGTACAACTTCTAAGACTGTGAAGTTGTATGTTTGTGTGTGTATCCCCTTCCTGACTCATGCACTGGAGATGCTACTCCCTTCATTAAATAGACACTGAAGGTTTCTAGAATTGTTTTGGTCTCTGTTAAACAAAGATTGTTTGCTGGGTTTCAAAATCTGTTGCTGTATGGATACTTTGCCTACCACCGCTCTTCGCTTTATTGTACAAATGGCCCAGCAATTGTCCAGGAAAACCGTGGATAATGACTCTTTAGTTGTAAAAAAAAAATGTAAAGGAAGACTTTCAGAAACTAGTTGGGATTTTGAGCACTTAGTCTGGCAGAAATTGCTACATTCTGTCTCTCCAAATCAAATAACAAGCCAGCAAAATCTTTCTGTTTTGCTGTGTGGGAGAATTTTCCTTTTCAAAAATGTAACTGGAAAAAATAAACTCCAACTCCAAAGGGGAGAATTTAAGTTATGATGGGTTGTTACCACTGTAATTTTTGTAATTATTTCTTTTTGTAGTAACAGTCTTATTGCTTTAAGAGTAAAGTGAAATATTTCACCTTGGGACTTAATTTAAACACTGCTAAGTAATGCAGTCTCACACTGTTGTGAAAATAATTTGGCTGAGGAAAAGGCTTAGTGACCATAAAATTTTCATGTTAAAGGAAGTAGATGTTACATGCAATATAAAACATGGTAATAAACACATTCAGAATTTTGTTTTCTCTTTTCAAACCAAAGGAAAATACTTCCCTGTGATTTCAGAGCACTGTTAACAAGCCCGCATAGCTATTAGGAGCCTAAAATGGTAAACAGCTTAGTAACAACATAATTATATTAATAAGCCTAACATCCAAATGACTTTACAAAGTTATGTACAGATGATTCCATTTTACATGACAAAAGAAGTTTTCTGAAGTCCATTTGCCTAAAACAAAGGTTTTAATGGAGCAGTTTAGTGATTTCACCTCATGTCTGCTTATCCTTTTTTTGAATGTAAGTATGAATGCCAAGGCAATTAACTGGGTAATTTACCCAGGCAGACAGAGTTGAAGTTCTCTAGGTAGGCATTGCTTTAAGGGCAAGTTGGCATGCTGTCTCCTGCTCAAATGCATATCGATCTTCAAAGTGCCTTAGCACTAGGGATAGTTCACCCTCAGGAAGTTTAGTTAAGATAAGCATCTGATTTTTTTTGGGTACCGAAATCTGGAATGCAGCAGCAAAATTTGATGAGCACGGGCTCTCATATCTGAGTCAGCAACGGGGCTGGATCCACTCCTGTTGTTCAGCACTTCCACTGCCGGGCCCAGCCAGCAGCAGAAAACAGATGCGGGAGAAGAAAAACCAGCGAGAAGAGCAGGAAGTGNCCGGGCCCAGCCAGCAGCAGAAAACAGATGCGGGAGAAGAAAAACCAGCGAGAAGAGCAGGAAGTGTATCTCCAAAAAAAAAAAAAAAAAAGTGAGCAGGCTTCAGAACAGAGTTCGTGTAGGTTGTGTGCAAAATTGAGGAGCTGTGAAGAAACTCACACCTTCTCCTAGTGCAGCCTTCCAAAACCTCAGGGGGAGTTTGGTTCCCAGGAGACTCTTGGCTTAGCACCTCTGTAGGCGGGGCTGTGCATCATTAGCACCTAGAGTCTGGGCTGTTTCGCTTGCCAGATGTAAAAGTAAACCTGTGAAATTGAGGTGGGTTTTTTCCTCTGCTTCTGATGCTTTGCAGTTAACAGTATTTCAGGTGTCGCAGGGCACACTGATATCAATTGAAATTTTAGACTTGGAGAAAAAATTATCCACTCAAATGGCGCTCTAAGCAAGAAAGATATGGAAAAGTAAACCAGGAAGAGCGAGTTCATGTATTTTTCTTAGTGATCTCTGGGTATTACTCAATTTTCTTATCTTTTTTTTCTCTGCACCCATTGTTTTCTAAACCTTGTTATGTCATGAATTAATCTCTTTTCTGTAAGTTAAGGAAAATGGCTTCTGCCTCTAGAGCTCAAGTCACCTGCTGCGGTTCTGCCACAGCAAATATCTGTCACTTCATGTACGTTTTTTGCTGAAAAAGAATCTTTAAGTATCTGTAGTCTTCTGAGGCTGAATTTCCAATCTAGTGTCCATTTAATCTGCAGAGATCAAAACACTTGCCAGATTTTGCCAGGAGAAAGTTGGCCATGACTGAATGGCAATGCATGCTCGGGACAAGGCTTGTGAATCACAGGTTCTTGAGCAGCCTCCTGAAAACACACCTGAAGCTTAATTCTCTGTACCATGCATAGAAGGAAGTTCTCACTGTGACTTCATTCATGCTTTTGGCATCCAAATGTTATTTCTGGTGATAAAAGAATAATAGAATGAATAAGCAGCTAAAACACAAGAGAAGAGAATGAATATAATCTTCAGGGAAGGTGAGAACACACCCCAGTTCTCATCATTTCTGTATGCCGTGCCTGTTCTAATTCCATCCAGACCTCAATACTAGGGATTAAATTGTCAATCATTTTTAACAGTTCATCTTTCAGAAATTCTAAAGTCTACTTTTCAGAAGTGACCTTGTATTGATTTGCATGTATTTTACATTTTGATAAAATGAAACAAAAAAAAAATCTGAAGAAAATAAGGGAAAAATTAAAAATCCCTAATATATAGCTGAAAAAACCCTCTGTGTATGTCTAGCTTTGATTGTAATACAAAGTAAAAAATAGAAAATGGAGAAAAATGTCAAACACCATAAAGTGTATAGAGTTCTTCAATGGCTACAGGTGACCTTAGCATGTGCTTAATTTCAGAAGGTACTATGGACATTTTTCTTTGGATATTTTTTTCTTTGCTATTTAGCTTAGGAAATTGACCAGTTCCACTGAGCCACTAGTTTTATTTAGGCAATAAAATATTTTTGTTATATTTCTTCTTACTTCTGTTTTTTAGAGATAGAAATCTCTTATACTTTTTTCTCACTTTGTTGCAAAATACAAAGAGGAGTTGCGTATACTGATGGCTGGCTGTTGACATCAGTGAACTTCAGTTAAAATTCATAGCTGTATATATGAAAGTACAGATCAGCTGTATTTTTCAGTAGCCAGTGACTGCAATGGCTGCAGGAAGCTGACTGATGTTTTTCCAGGGCCCCATCAAGTTTTCTGAAATAAAATTAATGAGTCTTGTTGTCACTTTCTCAACAATACCAATTTGTTTATATGATACACCACTGGAGTACTAGTAACTTCTGGAGAAGAGAGCGAAAAAGGTGGTTTTGGGTTTTCTAGATGGTCAGATGTGGCCAGCTGGTATAACAAAGGCAAGAACACTTGGAGGATGTTCTTACCAGGAAAGCAGTGTGTTTACTTAGCCTGCTCTCTTAACCTCAGAGAGCAGGTTTCCTTAAAAAAATTGTAGGTGGCATGAGGTTGGTCAGAGAGAAGACGCTCGTTTGACCTTTTAGTAACAAGTCTTTACACTAAAAGAAAACTCAAACTGGTTTTTATTTCTTAAATTGCCACAATTGGAGTGAGAAGCTGAGGAACTGGGACTGAGAGTTGGCCTGCAAGTTTTGGATTCATCTGGATCTTCATGTGTAGAACTGCAGCTGCACAGAAAGTATAACCCTCACAGCTGATTAATTATGATTAATATTGAAATGAATGCAACTGTCTTGCTTAGTGTTTCCAGATCTTTATTTTTTCATTGTGGTCAGTTAACATGGAGAATTTTGTATTTATTATGTAAATATTTGGGGGAAAGTGATATATGTGAATATTTTACTACCACCAGTCATACGCCTTAGCTGTTCAGGAGGACTTTTAGCTTCCTTTGTATTCCCAAGAAAATTATGATTAAGCTAACATCTACACATTAGGGTTTTGTTGGTTTTGGAGTGGTGAAATGATGTATTTTACAGCTTTTATGAACAATTAGAGACATGAAGTGGAAAGGTGGCTATTGAAGAGCTCTTCCTTTGCATCCTCTAGAAATGAAGGTATTTCCATACTTTTTCTTTCCCTCCCTATTTCCTAGCCTACCATCCTGCTCCCTTGGCATGGTGGAATCAGGAAACTCTCAGTTTTATCACAGATCTGGTGGCAACTACAGGGATTTTTTTTTTTCACTGTCTTTGATACAGTTGTTGACTAAAACATGCTGAGATTTTTTTTTTCAGGCAAAACATTTTATAGAATTTTTAAAATTGTATGGTCCAGAAGTATCGGACTAAACAATATTGAAAGGAGTAAACTCAACTCAAGGACTGCAACTCAACCTAAAATCTCTTTTGTGTAGTTTTAGCTACCAGTTAGTTCAAGAGTAGAATAAATAAAACAATGCCATTTAATAATATATTCTCATGAATGAAATTAGAGAGGCGAAGGACTGAAATCCCACTCTGTGATGTGTTAGAGGGTAGATACCGTATGAAGAAAGGAGGGAACTGACAATGTCCGTGTTGGATGCAGGCTGCCTGCCTTGCTATCATGTCATGTCTCTCGTGAATGTCTTAGGAGTGAAAAAACAACCCACCCTGCCGCAGCGTGTCCCTGTTTTCCTTGGCACCCTTCTGCCGCCTGCCTTCGAGTGAAGAAATTAGAAGTAAAGGGAAAGACTCGCCAAAGCCAGCGCCTAAGCTGATTTAAGCTTACGGGGGGGCTGAAGCTTATCCAAAGCACAGACTCCTGTTTTGGGGCAAGGGGTACAGGGATACATACATGGGTATGGAGCGGCTCTGGAGCAGCGGCAGCCCCACCGTCGCCGCATGCCAGGTTGATTCTGGCTCGGTGTTAGTGGGGAAAGCAAGAAAGCCCCGGGAGCGGGGCACGGGCCGGCGGCGGGACCGGCCCTGGACTTTCCGGGCCCGGCCGCGGCGGGGGGAGGAGGAGGAGGAGGAGGAGGAATGCTGCCGCCCTGACGTCAGGAGCTGCTCCTGGGAATGTTTTGCATTCCTCTTCCTGGCAGTGGTCAGGTGGCTTCCAGCAAGAAGGAAGGAACAGCCGCTTCCAAAAAGAAAAA
>VZTN01002603.1:4314-80818 GCA_013400515.1 Erpornis zantholeuca | reverse complement strand
AAAAAAAAAAAAAAAAAAAAAAAAAAAAAAAGAAAAGAAAAAAAAGGGAGGGGGATGGGGGAGTTGAGAGCGCGCAGAGGAAAAGAACACTTTATAATAAAAGTATTGTGGGGGAGGCACTTTTATTAAAAGCCAGATTGGGAATTGGAACCAGATGTTCTGCATTCGAAAGCTGCACGAATGTTAAACGCGTTTATTAATGACTGTGATGGCTGAGGTATTTGGCTGTCTGCCTCGCTTTAATCTCATTGCTCCGTATTTAAAAACATTTGAGAAAAACAATTTTTTTGTACCCAACTTTAGGCAGCTTCCTTTTTACAAATATTCATTTAAAAAAAAAAAAAAGACAAGATTTTTATGGGAGAATAGCCATATATATGAAAGCAAGAAACAAGCAGGGAAACGTCAACATTTGTCTTGTTCTTTTAGTTTTGACATATATGTTATGTTCTTAAAATTATTGTCTTGAAATTCAGTTTCCTTCTTGCTTTGTGGTTGTTGGATAACGTGCGTGATGTAAACTGGCAAGGTCAGAACATGCAATTATTGCTGTTCACAAAGTACTTCCTATTCCCTTAACTCTCCCTCTTTATAGTCCCTGTCAAAGCCTGTGTCTAAAGCAAAACAAGAGTAGATACTCAGTCTGATGTGAGTAAAGTAGGAATTGCATTCACCACAGGCAGTGCTTGTGAAATAGCTGGTTTATATCCTTAGATGGACCCAAGTGCATCTTGTATCTCCATTTCAAGAGCAGCATCTCCACCTTGGCTGTGCTGCACATTTGGGAGCACCGAGCACCAAGAGCTTCCATGGGGACTTTTGGCGTGTCTCTCACATTGGGCTGAGAGACCTGACAACGCCATAGCCTGTACAGACACAGGCAGATTTTGGGTATCCCCTAGATAGGCATGGATCCTCCTCCCATCCTTAGGCTCTGTTGTACTCAGGTCATAAGATTTTCTGTGTGAAGCAAGGACTGTTGGAGGGAGAGATGAAGCTGTGCCGCATGTCCCTTCAATTCACAAGTGTGCTGATGCCCTGAACCTGTGCCTTCTTTATCCCCTTGAAAAGGGAAAGAATAATTTTCTCTGCAAGCACCAGGAACCCCCTCTTTACGTGGTGGGGCATGGCTGTTTTGTATGAATTCCTCAGGCAGGGGACAGATCCTGTCCAGGACTGGTGGAGCTGAGCTGCCTCTGTGTTCAGACTGGGAGAGCACCTACCATTAAAACTGCACCAGAGAGACTTGCCCCTGTCCACCCTGATGGGGTTTTTTTTCTTAATTGATCCTATGTTTTTCTGTTCCTTGACACTGCAGGAAGTTGTATTTGGGTGGAGTTACCGACCTTATTCCCAGGCAGTGTGTTTGGTGGTGTCGCAGGCAGCCGGTGGGATGGGGAAGGTTTGGTAGTTTTGGGGAAGTTTCCTTGGGCTGCGTGCCCGGGTCAGGTGAGGCCCACGAGCGCCCATCCATTTCCTGGTACCGAGTGAAGTGAGCAGCAGCTTCCTGCTGCGGGGTGGATGCTCTGCTGAGGAATTTCCAGAAATGCTGAGAAGTGCTGACTCATAGCTTACGGCCTGTCTGGGCTGAGGGGAGGTTTTCAAATCCTTGGCTGAAGCCAGCAAAAAATGTTGCTGTAATGTACTGTTTTATTTTTAGCAAGGGGGGAGGCTGTGTTGCTTAGGATGAAATGCTTGTGAGTGGTTTCAAAATGACAGACACTTTTAATTTTTTTTTTTCTTTTCTATTTTTAGAACTTGGAAAACAGGTTGTTTTGCTAAAATACAGACTGTTCTCTGTTTCTCTAGTAAATGGGTTGTTGTAAAGGAGCCTTAAGGAGTTCATGCAGGAAGACTTTTACCACCACTGCAGTTCAAAATGTCCTTCAGGGTAGGAAATACTGAAGTATTTGAGACTGAAACTCAGTTGGCACTTAATTGAATGTATTTTTCACTTCTGCCGAGGTGGGAGTGCAGCTCCAATCATTGGAGCTGAAATGTAGCCAGATATTTCCTGCTATTACAAGATCACTGTAAAAGCTTGGTGCTTGTGTTTCATCCTCCCTTGTTTTTAGCAGTCACTTCACAAGTAATTTGCTGTGCATTTTCGGTTCTCTCTTTCTGAACAGAAAATGCATTATAATGTTTTCTGCTAACTTCTGCCAGGACCAAGATTGAGGGAGGAGTCCTTTCAAACTGTACCACCTCTCAAAATACAATTTTGGCGATTAGATTATAAGGACAAAATTCTTATCTTCTCCCCTCTCTACATCCCCAACCCCTGCCCCAGTCAGTACATTTTTTTAACATATTCTTGAGTTTGTGTATTGTTTTTCTGTTGAACAGGCAGTAGTATTTTGGGGTGATTTCCAATGTATGCACTGTCCCAGACAGTATCATAAATGAACTATAAGTTTGTATAAACTCTTTTACTTTTGCTTCTTATTTCTAAAATTTGCTGTCAGCAGTTCTTCATTTACAGCATTGTACCTCTGTCTGTAGAGCTGTTTGAAGCACTTTTTTACACCTTAATAGAGAACTGTGATTCTATGAATCATCTACAGACTGCTTCTAACCACAGTGCTAGTAATTTCTGAACCTGTAGCATAAACTAGCACATTTTGCAAATATGAAAAAAAAAAAAAAGCCAAAGAAAGAAACCTGCACCTCTTGCACTAACCCTGCAGTGTCTGGCTTGAGAATACCTGGTGCACAGCTTCCCTGAGAAAGTACATTTCCCTCTTGTTGGCACACAGTGTTTAACTGCTCTCCTTAGTTTTTGCCCTGGGACTGAGTGATATTACCTGTCCAGCAGGGTCCTCATCTGATAACAACAAAAAGGAAAAGGATAATTCTATTCAGGAAGTACAGGAACATAGGACAATTCCTTTTTCCACGACATGCTCATTTATTAGCTCATCACTGTGCAGAAGTCCCTGTCTTTGTCATTTTAATGTAAATACAATGTGGGCACGTGAGCTGCTGGTGATTTTTGTGGACAGAAAGAATTGTAGGCTGCACATCTATCACAAAATTTCACAATCAAATCCACTTTTGCTAATGACTCTAACCTCACCACCTATCCACCTCCAAGAGAAAGCTGTTTTCCTCCCCAAATCTACCAGTTCCTTCCAAGATTTTATAGCAGCTGCATAATCTCTTTTAGGAGAGTTGTGTCCTGGCACCCGCCACTATACTGGGAAAATAATATAGGTCATACTTTATTTCTAGCCACCTGTCAGTAAATTCAGAACAAGAGCCATGAACTAACAACCTTGCTTGTGCCCCCTTTTAGACTGATGTGTCATCCGACCTGGGTGGACATGCCTCAACTAGATTGCCTGACTCTAGATAACCTGTTCTACAATCCTCAGCTGCCTGACCCTATTCTAGTTTGGATGAGGCACAGAACGTACCTTTTTGTGAAGATTCTGTCCCCAAACTTATAAAAAAAATTAATTATGCATGAATGTTGTCCAGCTTTCCAGGAAACATCTTGGTACGACATGTATCAGTTCAGTGAGAACATCTCATTTTACAGTCAGCTTTTTGTAATTGAATCTGCCCTAGTCCTTTCTAGTAGTATTATGCTACACAGTCTGGTTCCTGTCTAATACAGACATGGCTCTGCAAAGAGCTTTCTGCTTGTGGCAGTGTAAGCTTGTGCTTTCTCATGTATCTTGGTCTCCTAATGCTCCCTGTTCTTGCATAGCTTTCTGATCTCTCCACTATTTGCTGCTAGTTGCACTACAGTCTTGGCAGCTGCATGAAATCTGAGCAATCCATGTCTGTGTTTCAGTTGCCATACCATTTTTTGTTACTGTGTCACTATCTTAGAGAATTTTTACTTTTAATCTTGAGGAATTTCTTCTTACACCATTCTTGTAACTTCACTTAGGGTCACCATGACAACTTCTTTTTCTAGATTATAGTGAGAGCACAGAAAGAGCAAAAAAGTTTAATGGTAAACCTTGAGTAGTCAGCTGCTTTATCATTATCATCACTTACATGGTAGCATTATCATTGTCTTTTGCTCTGTTTGCCCATTAGTCTCTGTCGGTGTTCAGAACGATTCAGTTCAAGAAATGCACTGTGTAGTACTTTACTGTTTGCTGGGTAGGGTGGATCATACATTGATTTCTATATAAAGATGAGATTCCAGTGGTAAAAAATAAAACTTTTTTTAAATTAGTAGTCAGAATTTGAGTATCCTAAGTAGTGCAGTAAGTCAACCAACTGTTTTAATAAAGGTTAGAGGAGCCCTTTGTGAGAAATTTTAAATACACACAGTAGACTGAGTACACACAGTATGTCTGAATATGTGAATGATAAATTCCAAGAATGTAGACTGATACTTATAAGCAGTTTGAAGCAGTGAATAGAAATAACAAACATTTTGTTTAAATCAGTAAATAATCCAGGGAAACTGAGGGTAGAAAGAGGGAACAGATGGTTAAGGAAAAATAGCTTGCTGTTATTTCATTAAGGTCTCCAGGTCTCTCGGCCTCATCTCAACTCTTGCTAAGCCTCTTCAGTCATCTTTTTAAGTTCTCCTGTTTGTTAAATCTTGTCTTTGAGTTTTAATATTTTTCCAGTATTTTCTTTTGATTACCCTAATGATTCCATGCTGTAATCTAAATTAGAAGCTGTATCACAAACTATCAGTTAAAACTTAAACTAAATCAAGGTTTGCCTCTTGCAAAGCAGCAATGATTAGAATGTGATGTCTGCTATATGTGATGCATCCCCAGTAATCAATATGTCAAAAAATGAGTATGTATGCAGCTGCCAAGAAGACCTGTGCCAGCACTGCAGGTTGTAGGCTGAGGACTTCATTATTTACTCATTTACGTATATTCACATCAAGAGCATTGTGGAGTGTAGAGTTACGTATATTCACATCAAGAGCATTGTGGAGTGTAGAGCCTCTGTGCACCCCAAAATCTGATCATCCCTGTGCCTGTCCCTGCTGTGTCCTGTAAATGGCATTGTTTGGTGATTTCCTTCTTGTGCCATTGATTCCCCAGTCTGTTTCAAAATGTCACAGCTGGGAAGGTTTGTCTGTCTTTCTGCTTTCATGGCCTTCCACAGTAATGTGTCTGTCTGAAATGAAGCTATCAGAGGATGCAAGTAGGATTGTGCGTGTAGAAGACAGACTTTCCAAGGAACGGGAACATAGTTTTTGACACACACATGTCTGTACTAGCAAATAATGTGATGTGGTAGGAGCAGCTTTGTGGAGTAGAAGCTGGTGTGGGGGATTTGGTCCTGCTGTAGGCATTGTGGGGCTTTGCTCCAGACAGGCTGTAAGCTGATCCTGTGGACCGAATGCCTTTTAGCAGTTGGAGCACATCTTCAGGTTTGGTTTCATACGAAAAGAATCCATTGTGTGAGCTCAGAAGGCTGCTCCACAATCCAGACCAAAGCTCAGGGAAGATGGAGAGATTTGCCACGGAAGCACACCACTAATCTGAACTGCAGGACTGGTGTGGACACACCCATGAATAATGACCAGACATCAGACCAATCCATCTTTCTCAGTTTGGCTTGCTCTGAGAATTCCTATTGTCATACACATACGCAGATGCACAGTTGTAAACAGAAAAAACCCAGACAATAAGCTGCTTTTTAAATACTAAGGAGAAGAAAAAAAAAAAAAGTGGATGTTCAGCTTTTAAGTAGCTGGGTGTTGCTCAGTCTGGTAATGGTGACTGTGTAGCCGTTGTTGCATCTGTCAAAGTTCTAGACCTTGTCTGACTGCATCCTTTCTCTTGTAGAGTCTTTAAAACTGTGCTAAAATACTGACATTGTTCCCTTGTACTGATATATACTAATTTGAAAAGAGGTATGTTTTCATTCCCTTGGCTACCCTGGAAAGCTCTGACAGCTTTTGCCATACCATCTACCTGATGGTACAGCAAACAGATACTTGGAATGATAAGTAGGGAAACCAGTCCT
This sequence comes from Erpornis zantholeuca, assembly GCA_013400515.1. Taxonomy (NCBI): domain Eukaryota; kingdom Metazoa; phylum Chordata; class Aves; order Passeriformes; family Timaliidae; genus Erpornis; species Erpornis zantholeuca. Next base: position 74,860 of record VZTN01002603.1, on the reverse strand, counting down.
AAGCACTGTAACTTTATACAGAGGAACAAGTTCAGAGTTTACCCTGACATGGACACCTAGAAAAAACTTGTATGTGTGAGCTATGGAATGTAAGATGGTGGTCCTTTACCCCATTGCCCTAAATCGATAATTCATGGTTCTTTCAGGCTTTATTTTGGTGGAGTGATAGAGTAGAATTATCCCCCGGATGGACTTGCCCACACCACAGCAATTGCAGACTCTTGATCTCTCAGCATATAGCTCGAGGTTTGTTTCCAGGAGAAATGAGCAAGTTCATGTGGACTTTTACCTTGTTCCCTTACATGGCCAGGTTAGAGCCAGGAAATAAAAGCAGAGCAGAGCAACAGGTCGGTCAGACCCAGTCAGGTGCCTTTTAGCACACTGTTTACAGCTTGCTCTTTTGAATAGAAGCTGCAAATGGCCAACCTGCAAGTAGCAGATTTTTAACAAATATTTATTGTATACAAGTTGTATACATAATGTATACATATTGACTTTTCAATATGTATTTCAATATATAATTGCCTGGAAACATGGTTGCGGTAAGGTTAGGCATTAAAAACTGAGGTGAGAAATCAATTCGTGTAGCATACAGAACAGAGGGCTGCTTTACAAATTTTTCCCTTTCTTATTTTCCTCCTTCCATAGAGAATATGCACTGCATTGAGGATAGAGAAGCAGAAAGTCTTGGCAACTTCTAGTGTGCCAGAGACTTTGTTCTGCTCAGTGAGGAGGGGTGCAGTTCCCAAGAAAGATGTCAAATGCAGTAATTAATGTTCTTCCTTCATATGATGGATACCATCTGTATTTAGAAACATCTGAGCTTGTGCTTGAATAGAAGTCACGTAGCATTTTTACTGGTATAGTGTAGAAGTTGAGTGTTTTTATTCATGATACTTGAGGCTTCGCTCCCAGACATAGTTTACAAATGCGTGACATTCCTTTTACGTTTCGAAGTGAAAAGTGAGCCAGGGTGAGCAGGAAGGACATTCCGTAGCTCGGTGAATCCTAGCAGTTTTTCATCGAGTCATATTTGTTTTTATAGAAGCAACTTCAAACTAGGGCAATAGGAGTAGCAAATGAGATTTTGCCTCATATAAAAACAAACACGATCAGAATCATCTTGTCTGTAAGTTATTCGTAGAGTCCATTATTGTCAGGATATACAGCTTTCCTCTTTTGACAGCCTGTCCTCAGACTAGTCAAAATATAGTATCTTCAAAACAAACAATGTTTTTAGTTTTTACTTCCTGCTTTGCTTCCCCTATTTCCCTAACACTGAAGCCATAGTAACCTCATTTGAAATAATCTTGTGTTTGCATCCTGGCTCTTACAGCTGGGATGTGGCTCCAATAATTCTGCGATGTAGCAAGTTACTTCCTATCTTTGTCATGTAATATATCTTCTCAGATTATTATTCCCCTTTGTTTCAGAATATAAACATCAGCAAGTATTATCTTGATTAATCCTCTCCCTTCCTTCCATCTCCTCTTTCCCCTCTCCCCGTTTTGAGAAATAGTAAGAAAATGCAAGTTTATTCTTTGCCAGCCAAGAACTACTAGTTCTGTAAGGAAGAATGTCCCTTTGGTCTCAAATGTGCTTATTTTGTTTTGTTTAACCTGCATGGAATTGTTGCTATTTGAATCAATACACCTTTTTTGTAACTTCTCTCAAGTGGTGAGAAAGAGTTAGTGGCCTGGAACAAAGTCTTTGGGTGATAACCTCACATTTCTCGACAATATAACATTGCAAATGGACGATTCCATGTTCTAGAAAATATTTTTGAAAATTTTTAAGATACTGTGAGTCTGATTTTGGGCTCAAGAAAGAAGATGCCAGCTAGCCTGGATACTTAACTGTGACAGCATAGAGCCAGAATGTTTTCTTTAGGCAAACCTATGTTTATGGCAGCGCACGAAACCTCAACTCTGCCAAAGCTCTCCTGGTTTCACAGTTTGTCCAGGGACACAGGAGGATCATATGCTGTGACCTCATATTCTGCCACTGTGTCATAGTAGTCCATGTCTCGGAGCTGGCTGTACGCCAGTCACGTGCTCAAAATCTCATCCCTTTCTCTGCTGACTCTTGACACGTGCTCAAACATCTTGTAGTGTAAGGCAAAATCATAATCAAAGGCTACTAGATGAGGAAAAACAGACTTTGTTTTCAAAATATTCTTGACATTCCTGATTTCATTTGGCTTATGCCGCAGGCTTCCCATAAAATCTCCAGCAAGCTATCTGTTGTGAGTCTTGATCTGGCATATAAAAAACTTACAATAATAGTGATTCTCCGTTTTAGTGGAATATTAGTAAATGAAGTTAATGCTAATGAAACACTGGCCTGGGCTTGAGGGAAGGCCAGAAAAGGGGGGTGGGGGGAGAGACAGTGGGGACACAAAGTGTGCTTTTCTTAAGGCTTTTGGATGAGTTATGTCAGAAGCTGCTGTAGTTCCCAAGAGCAGCAACACATTGAGAGAGATGTAAAGATGCTTCTGGTTGCTCCTTCTTGCATTCTGAATCTCATGCTTCTCCCTAGAGGCATGTGCAGTCTTGTCCTTAGGATGTGTTTGTTCATATGGAATGTGAGAACATAGAACACACCAAAATTTATTTTCTACCAACTAGAAAATTCTAGTTTCTAGAAAATTCTCTCTCTAGTCAGAGAAATTTGTTTTGGATTTGAGAGGAAAGAGGAGAACTTCAGATTTTACCAAGTAATTTGTCTGTGTTTCAAGCAGCTAAAGAGAGACTAGTTAAGGAAAGGGTAGGTGGAACATAAAGAAAATGGGAAGTAAGCGTGTACAGTCTGTGTCAGTGGGATCCATTTTCAGGCAGAAAATGAATACACTGTGAACTTTGAGACAATATGTACTTATATTTTTCTGAATAATGCTATGTTCATTTTCTTCCTTTAATATTTTCTGAGTATGTACAGGGGTTCTTTTTACCAAAATCTTCAGTGTAAAAAGCCCAATATTAAAGACCAGTAAATACAGCATGTAATATTCAGAATATTACAGAATGAAATCATCGTAACAAATCAAAGCAAATTGCTCTTAAGCAATTTTGGAAGCTTCTCTAACAGGAAAACCTTTCTTGAGGGGAATAGCTTCAATAGCCAGGTGTGAAAAGTGAATGAGGGGATAGCCCACCCTTGGTTTTGAGCTAGGTTTCCTGTTAAAGTGGCGGTGGGAAGAGTTCTTCCCGGAGGAGGATGTATGCAGTTCTGCTGCGTTTGCCTGAAACTGCTGAATCCAGGCATTGTGCCTGTATTTTGGCTTCTTTCCCACCGTGAAAGTACAGCGCAATCTCCTGCCTGCTACTCCCTCTGAGCTCGATATCCTCATTAAAGATCAGGGAAAAGAAAGGGGAAAACCCAGGGAGGTCAATGAGTTCATTTACATACTGCCAGTGCTGGCACACGGTTCAACATGTGATACAATGGTGAACTTTTTTGGTGAGCTTGCTACAGCCACTGAGAGACATTTCAAACTGCAGAGGCAGAAGGCAGCAATTTCTTATTCACAAGCAAGAGTGAAAGTGCTTTATAACTCTATTACATAACATAAATAGCATGTTTTGCATTTAGTCAAACAGAGAGCTGTGACGGTATTTGATGTTTATTGTCTTGTTTCTGTTTCTTGTTATTACTATTAATGCCTGAAGTATTTGATACTTATTATCATTCCTGTCTTAATGACCGCTGTTCCTGGAAGTGTCCAGTCTAGCTGATGACTTACAGAGGTGGAAAGGCCAATGAGAAGCACCTAAAATGAGCTACATTGATGTTCATCTTGTGCTGTGACGTCTGCTTGGACACTTTTTTTTTTTTTTTCAATTGAAACTGGATTCTTTTATGGTGCTGTTTAGCTCCATTCCTGAGCAAAGAGTCCTGGCCACTGCCTGGAGGGTGGGGTGTGTGTCCTTGCCATTTTGCCTGTGCCATCTCCTGCACACATCACACCCTTCTGGGAGCAGTTTCCGTTCAGCAGCTCTGCATTACTAATTCCCTGGGTTAGCAAACTGAACCAGCTCACAGGCAGGCAGGGAGCAGGTCTGGCCCCCCCTCCCCTTTTCAGGGTTAACCAGCACATAGATATATTTAGCTGAATCATGTAGCCTTCTGCTTTTGTCTGAGAAATTATTTCTGTGGGTGCAGAAGGGGTTTCAAGATAGCATTTGTATCTTGTTTTCTGAATTTATACATCCATTTGACTGAAAGTCACCTGTAATATGTTACAGCTTGGTGACACACAGGTGGAGTGTTAACATCAGCCAAGCCAAGAAAGAAGGCCTCCTTGTTATAAAATATGTTTAGCAGCATAGCAGACTCATACTTATGAAGACTGTAGCTTGTAGTATGCCGTGATTAAGAATAAATTGCCTACTTATACTGATGTAACTATGTCAACGAAATACAGTGTTGGTTACTGAACTGGTAAAGATGAAGTGCATGTTCATGTAGACAGATAAAAGGTGGAAAGGCATGCATGAGCACAGGCTTGCCTACAGGTATATTGACCCTCATTATAGCACTCAGACTATGGAAGGTCCATTATGGTTTTGAGGGACTTCTGGAGAAAGAGTTTAGTGTTGTTTGGGCTGTGGGAAGATGTAGTTGAGAGAAGAAAATGAGTAGTATGACACACAATGGGAAGAAGTTCCTGTATCCAAGTTTGTTGAAGCAAGGTAGATTCTAACTTTTCTGTCCTCTTATTTTTTTATGTCCCAAGAATACCTTCATGGGACATACATCACTAAAACGACTGTTTCTAGGTAAGAAATCTCCATAGTTTCCTGAACAAAAATTAAATTCCAGCTCTTCCATGGCTGCACATAACTATTGTACTGTCTGTGTGTCTATTCTGTTCTCAGGTTGTTTTGTATGATTTTGGTGGTTCTTCACATGCATGGTTGATTTGCAGTATTAGTTCTTTTCCAACTTACAGCATATATAAGAGGAGAAAGAGTGCAAATTCAAAGTAAATTAAGTCTGTTTTCTTCTCTGTTTGCTAACATCTCTTTTCTCTAATGTGTCTGTTCTCTAATGTGTTTTTAGTTGCTGTGAACGCTAATCAATTTTATGTGTGCTTTAAGAAACTGCATCTCCAGAGGCTTTTCAAGGAGCTGTGAGACTTCACTTTACTTGGACTCAGCTGAAAATATGAGACGTGTTTATTATGATCTCAGTTGTTCCTTAAAGGTCAGAGCACCAGTTTAATTTATGACTCAGCACTCTAGTTACTAGAGTCTAGGTAAAGTGAAGACTGTAAATAATTTTCACCACTGTGTCTTAATTTAGAAATGTGTTCCTTTTCCACACAAAAAAACCTCGCTTTTCTTCCCGAGTGTTACAATCAGTGAAGAAGTTACACATTTCTCTACTTTGTAACAACTAAGTAAAGAAGAAAGGAATTCAATCTCACTTGGGGTTTCTTTGTGGCCCTATATTTTAAAGTAAGTGCTTTAGAAGGTTGTATTACAAAAGATGGATTTCGTTTCTGGTTGTTGGAAAGCTGAATTTTTATCTTGTGTTTGGGAAACTGTATCTGAGTTAAAGTAGAAATAAAAGCACATAGCAAAGACCCAGATTTAGAGGGAAAGGTTTAATCACAAAACAGTAAAATACAGTTTTAAAAAAGAATGTGCACAGGCTGATCATGGAATCTTTGAATTTTTGTTTGCTTTATGGTTACCATTAAAGCAAAACATCCTCACATTTCTCGGAATCTTGCGTGATCAAGGATTATAACACTGAGACCATGTTTATATTCATTTTTCATGGAAATTTTTTTAAGCAAATACTTATCAGTTAGATGATTAAAGTTCCTGTTGCCTGCTACCAACCAACAACATGCCTGGCAATTTTTGCCCTTGCTGGATTTTTCACTGTTACCATGAAAGGCTCTCCTTCCTTAGTATCTTTGCTTTAAACAAAGAAGTTCAAAGCTGGTGGCTAGATGACAGTGAAATGAAGGAATAGCTTTAAACCATTGTAGCTGACCCAATTCCAAGTAAAGATAAACCTTTCTGATTTACAAGGTGTTGCATTTTAGCTTGGTCTGCTCTCTCAGGAGTTGTGTCTGAAAAAAATAAAATACGAAATATATGCTCAGCTTGGTTTTAAATAGAAAAGCTCAGAAGCAGCACTTCTCAAAACTGATTTTGGCCCAGGCAAATAAGCTTTCTGCTGAAGGGGAAAAAAAAGAAACTGAAAGCCTTACCCGCTCTAGCAATCCTAATAGGGGCTAATATGTGCCAACCTCAGCAGTGTCAAGGCTGCTTGCTCAGAAACAGGTGGGGGTTTGCCCAGCACGGATGCTTCTGGCTGATGGTTTTGGGAGCCAGGCTCTTTGTTTCCAGGATAGAAACCCCTCTTTTGACATAGCACTTTCCTACTCTCCCTTGAAAACTGGAACTCTGTGACAGTGTCCTGCTGTGTTGCATGTGAGGTTTACAATGCCGTGTGGTTTGATGCTTCACCTCAAAGGCAACCTGAGAAAAATCTATCCTTGCATATTTTCTCCAAGGCTTAAAGAATCATTTCATTTAGTAAGTCCTTCTGTTGGGAAGCTGCTGGAAGGGTTTGTGCAATAAAATGTCAATAGCCCAAATGGAAACATTTGCTATACGAACCTACTTGAACCATTTCACTGTACTTTTTCTTTTTCCTCACACTATGGAGCGAGGAATTTTTTTTGGAGTTTTTTCAGCACTTGTTGAACACTTGGCTTCAAAGGGACACCAAATGCTGCTAGATGAGCAAATTAGATTCCACTGATAACTATAAGCTCTCAGACCTTAAACAATTTTTAAAATTAAGGCATTTTTTTAATCCAAATATTTTGTAGTTGTCTTGCTGCCTGATACTGGAGCTTGATGTATTGTGTTATTATGACTTATTGTGTTAGACCTTTCCATGAAAGCTTAGAAGGATACCCATTACTTCCCTGTTTCTACTGGTAGGTTTTTTATGCCTGCACTTGATCACTAGTTTGAGGAGCAGTCTGAAGCTTCCTTTGTTTTCCTTGCATCTTCTCCCTTGGGCTGCCACATCCCTTTGTGTTTTATTTATTGCCAATTTCTTTGATTAGATTAAGGAAGGATTAAGGATCCAGAACCCTTAACAAAAGGCAACCCATCATTTATAAATGTGTAAACATAATGTAATTACTTCTTAATTCCTTGTGTTAAATAAAAAAGGGGATTCTCAGCAGATAAACTCTGAGAGGTTCTTTGAAAATCAAATGAAGGCAATTTGCTGACTCAAAGATGTGTATGCCAAAGATGAGGAGTTATCACCCACAAAGCTCAGGTTTTAGTTGATATGAAGAGCTTCAGGTACTTTGATCTCCCTGTGATCCAGATAATACACCTTGTCAGTCCATACTGATTTCTAACCATTTCAGAATTCCTATAGTGAAAGGAGGTTTTGTCTCTGCTTAGGCAGTTTAGCATTTGCCATTAATTTGTAGTTCAATGCTCTTTAGGTTAGCAGTGGTAAGGGTTAGAGTAAGAAGAGGATTCATCTTTTAGTAAAATAATTAATATCTAAAGGCCCTAGCACTCATTTTTCTTTTATCTCTACCATTAGTGGTGATTCTGGGTGAAGAATCATAAAAGCTTATTAAAAAAGAAAGAAAAGGTAACTCTTGCCTGTAGGCTTAGTTGGCCTCTTTGCATTTAGAGTTTTTTGGTTTTGCAAATTAAAAAACTCTAAACCAGAAGAATAAATGTGATTCAGTTGGACAGTGAGAGGACATACTCTGTGCAGTCTGTCCTGAAGGCACTTTAAAAGTGCGTCTCAATGAAGAGCAGAAGAACCCTCCTGTGCAAGTCCTCTCAGTTTCAATTTTATAATCTTTAACTATTTGAAACTTAGCATCTTGATCTCTAGATTTCTTGTAAGCTGTTTTTCCTGCCTCTCATGTGAAAGAGAAGATGAGAAGCCTTTCTCTGGACAGAACCATCCTCTTACACTTTCATAAAGCATTAGCAGTAGAATGCTTCACCTACTTTATTCTTTCATCTTTTGGTGTGTGTTATTTTTCTTCTTTCTTTGGCTTTGTTGCATGTCCTGCATATTATGATCAGGACTGTTGATTTGTATTATACCTCACAGGTCTGTAACTGGCTGGTTCTGAGCTGGCTACCTGCAAGAAGCTTCCTGTGCAAACAGCAAACAGCAGGGCTTTGCTTACATGTCTCTGCCAGGCTGGTGTCAAAACACTGCTATCAGAAATGACGCCAGTTCAGTGGCAAAGGGTTCTGTTGTCTTTTGGGTTTGTTTTTTTTTTAACCAAAGACCCTGAACATGGACTGCTAAGAAGCCATGGAGCTTTTGCTTATCACAGGCATTTTTCCACAGAGTAAATAGCTACAGCTTCTCTGTTGGCCACAAGACAATTGAAAGGAGTTGCAGAGTGTGCTTACTGCTTTGGGTGTAGTAATGAGCTTCCTTGTAATGAGCACTACTTTAGAGAACAGAGAATCCTTGCTGTAAAAGACCTAAAATTAACTCTGGATAAATTGTGAATGGCATACGCTGACATGAGATTAGGCAGAACAGTTGGAAGAAAGTACTTAGATTGCAATGTTACTGCTTGTGCTATCTTAATTTGCCTTTTGCTGGCTTGGGATGGGGACTGTGGAACTACATTCCATTAGAAAAGTGATGGAAGCAGCTATTGCACACACAGGCAGTTCCTGGCTGTCTATTGCAACTGCAAAGGAACCAGGTGCAATTAGCACAAGCCTTGAAGAGCCTGTTTCCTTTGGAAGTTGCCTTTTGCATGTGTCCTTTGGTGTTGGGTGTTTTAAGGGTATGAGGTAGAGGAGGATACATTACAGGATTTCCCTGGGAACCAAGCACTCTGACACCTCAAGATCTGTGATAAATCCTTGCCTCAGCTATTCTGGCCTCTTCCAACTGTTCCACTTGACCCTGCTCCTGCTCCATGGCACACCTTGTTTCTGCCAGCCTAACAATGGCTGGGCTCTGCTGGGACCTGGATCTGATCTGACTAAGGGCCGTGCTTCAGCTATAAGCTGGTGGTTTTGTTTTGTTGCTTTTTGGGGTTTTTTTTTGTTTTGTTTTTCCTTTTTTGAAGGGGGAGATTTTTGTTTCTGTTTTTCCAAGTTGGATAAGTCCTTGACCTGGTCTGCAGCACAACCCACAGACTTGTCAGCCTAAATGAGGGGTGGGGGCAAACCATGGGTTGAGGGTATGGTGAACCTAGAGGTTCTTTTTCTGTGTTCGCTTAGACAAATCACAGTCCTCTCTACCTTCTGTTTTCATTTCATGAGGTAAAGGGCAAAACACTTCAATTGAAGCAGGAGAATTGTAAGATGCCTATTAGTACTGCTGTGTGAACTTTTTAATTTTTGTGCATTACTCTAAAATCTTCAAGGAAAAGGTACTTTTAAAGAACTAGATATTGTTTCCAGGTAGCTTACCACCTGCATTTTTGGATGTTGATGGAGTAATGATTTTCATTTTATGAAATGCCTTGTTCAGTAGAGGAGGCATCCTGCATTCTTAAACACAGCACTACATTTGCTGAGTTTCTAGTTGTTGTGCCACTAGCTCAATCTTGTTCTAAAGCTAAGTGTCCTGAGAAAGGTTTAGTTGGTTCAGCAAATCTGTCTGTTTAGAAAAGAGGTTCTGAGAATTCACTGATGTTCTCCTTTCTGTTTTGAACCTGTACTAAGCGTGATTGCCCTCTTAAAATCTGCAGGACTCGCTTAAAACAATTTCTTATTTCCAGATTTTCTGTGGTATATCAGCAACACTGAAGCAGTAAGCAACAGGAGAGCAAAAATGAATTGTTTAATAACATGAGATACAAGGTTTTGGAGTTAAATTAACCATTACCTTTTCAAAACACTGTTATAAAGTGAATGGTTGCAATACAAGATTATTGTGCTTTGGAAATTCAATTCCAGAGTGGCATTGCAGCATATTCAGTTCCAGTGAGTTAAGTGAGAGTGTTGGAACTCATAGGTGTTTTCAGTACTAAATGGGAAAGTCTTTCTTTCAGTTTAGCTTTACCTTGATTTACTTATGCACTTTCTTTGTCTGTTAGAGGCCAATACACCCACACATGCCTACAAACAATCAACAAAGCAGTGAATGAAGGTGTGTTTCTCTTGAAGTCTGGGAAAGAAGGGATTGGTATTGCCAAGACACAGTGATACTGACAGGCTCATGGAGCTGTATAAATGTGTAATTCCTGAAATGTGAAACTTTGTGCTTAACACTTGACAACCAATATCTCTAGTGGGTGTTTCAGTAGGCTTCTTTTGAAAATAGGCATTTTAGATTTGTGTGGTTGGTTTCAACAGAGAGGAGAGAGCTGGCAGAGTGTCTGGGCAATTAAGACTCTTGCTGTGTGAATAATACATAGCAGAGGTAATAGTTTGATAAAGGTGGAGTTCAAGTTCTCCTTAAGCTGTACACTGGGCTCTTAAATACTAAAATATGGCTTACGTTATACTCGTGGTAACTTTCCCTTTGATGTATCTGGCTGAAGAATTAGACTTAACCCCATCTTTGAGACTCTGCCTCCTCGTTATGTTGAGCAGGCTCAAGGGAGAACACTGCCAAGAGCACAGGCAGGCCATGGGAAAAGCACTGTGTTCTGATTTGTGCCTGCAAATCTTTCTTAAGAGTTACTGCTGTGGTGGCTGCAATTGCAAAGCTTTCTGAGCAAATATTGTCAGTTGCTTTTTCTCTTTGCTCTGTTGTACTGACATGAGCCTAAATAATTTCCCCTCAACTCAAGAATCGGCCACCCTTGTGTGGAACAGTCCCAGAAAATCTGGAGCCATTCCCTAAGTGAAACAGGCAATTGATATTTTATTCTGAGTTTCAGTCACAAATATAGTATGATCAAAAGTTAAGAGAAATTGCAGAATACTGAATGCAAATACTGAACTTCTGATTTTTGTCAGATGAAAATGCAAAGAAACCTCTAGTTCATGGTATTGAGTAGCATTCCCCAAAACAGCCAAGGGAAGACCCTGTAACTAAATGGGGACAAAAATGTAATAAGTCAAGCTCTCTTCTATTTGCCATCAGCTGGCACAAGGCTTACCTGTGTTAAAAACTTGGGGTTCTACTGTGCATATATATAGCTGTAGTTTAAAAATCCCTAGGGAGCTATGACTCTAAACTTAGATTTTATTGCATTATATTAATTTTGTTCTGTGAAGTAGTAATTTCATGGCTGATTTACATTTTGTTTATAAAGTAAAAATAAATTACTTTGATGATATTTCTTAGGCACCAAATAGCTCAAATCTAAATCTTGCCAGCATAACTGATTAACCTTGTAATAGCATCTTTGTGATATTAATGTACACACTACCTTATCTTGTGCTTTATCTGACCTTTATCTGTTGATTTTAATACCCTTTGTGGTTACTAGTGACGTGTTTTTGTTGTAGACAGGGAGAGATTTTGGCTCCTGTTTATTTCTCTGATTTATCCTCATTCAGTCTGTTCTGTCCTCTCAAAAAAAACCCAACCTGCATTAAGCAGAAAAAACCAAGATAATAAACTGTAGCCCAGGAGCACAATAGGAGCCATGTCTGCTTGAAGTGTTCAGAGAGTGTTCTGCAAGCAGCATGTACAGTTACCAGTCTAATGTGGATTGACAGTGGAAAAAAAGGAATTGATTGTTGTGAACAAATATAGGAGAATTTTTACCCCTTTACAGTATAAAGCTGTAAATTTTTACCCCTTTACAGCATTTACTCATAATTTGCAGCATAATTTATTTCAGTGACGTATGTCAAGTGTTTATATAGGGCAAAGTTTGGCCATTGCATGTACTTGCAGCATTGTATCATCTTGCAGTGCTTGGGTGCTGGTGATCCATATCACTAAACCAGTAGAAAACTAATCAGAAAATAAATTTTAAAAAGATGGGGAGGAGTATGACTCTTTGACATACTACTGATTGAATTGGTTCAGCAAGATCAAGCATATATCAGAGTAGCAGAGAGGCAAAGGCAGAAAGGAAGCTGCAGCGAGTCTGTCTGCAGTGTGGATTGCCACTTGCTGCTGGCTCTGCTGCCCGCTCGCTCCTCATGTCTTGCTGGACACCATTGCCCCGTGCCAGCAGAGAGTGGAGATGAATGTGTGAAAGTCCTTCATGCACATTAGTGTGAAATCTGAGAGCTGAGTGGGAACTGATGATTTAAGTCAGTTCGTGATAACCTGGCTGCCTTTGCACTGCAAGGGTTGGAGCTCGGCCATAGGGGTGGTAAGGTCCTGGCAGTACCTTGAGCAGCTGAGAGGGGCAGCCATCCTGTTCAGCACTGCAGCTGGGCCTGGAGGAGAATGAGCTGCACACCCTGTGCTCCTGGGTGTGTTACACTTCTTGGCTGTATAGCCATGGCTGTACCCTCGCTACATTTGCTGTGCTCTTTGCTTCTTTGCAAAAAGTCACTTGCACTTTTTCTGTGTGGGGCTGTGCTGAACACTAGTGTTATTCCCATTTGTACAACTGTTCATCAGTTCATCTCCTAGAGTTTGGACATATTTTGGAAAACATGGAGTTCACTTCTTTGGTGTGATACTGTGGTAGTTTTCAAGTGGGTGTTCTTGATGCATGACATCTGATTTGGTGGGACATGGAGAAAACTGTGTGGTTTCTTCTGCGAGTGATTCAGTTCAATTTTCATTCAATTCTACAACAGTGTTTTCATGTTTGTAAAGTGAAAGAAAACAGAAATAGGAATTAATATCTCTTCCCTTAGCTGTATCTCTCTATTCACAAAAGTAGTTAATGAGACCTTCATCTTCCCAGCATCACGGAGACAGAGATGGGGAAGATCTCCCTCTTGGGCAAGAGGTACATTTAATTACAGGAGTCAGGGAGCAGTTTGTAGTAAGATTTCATTATGATTTTTCATAACCCTGTGAAGCCTCCCATGATATGATGATGGAGCTTACGATGCTGAGAGCAGCTGATGCTGTGAGAACCACAGCAGAGCTAATCTCTTCTGTTTTGGCAAGGGGATTGCTGGGTTACAGATTGCCTCTGTGCTGTGCTGGCCCTGCCTGAGCAGCCTGGCAGGTAGCATTCAACTTAAGGCACCTGTGGTACAGCTGTGCAAGTATGGGCCTGTCATCCTTTTGTAGGAATCAGGGAGAAGGAAGTTGCTGTTTCTGAAGTGTGTCTCCTCTTAAGGACATCAAATGAAGCTCATTCCGAAGTTTGTTTTTGCTAGACTTTGTAAAGACAGCCTAGGGGACCAGTTGACAAAGTCAGTTAGGTAAATCCCAGTCTTGAGTGTCTGATAAGTGTTCAGGCTTTGAACATCTCCAGCTATTTACTGATGTCTTTATAATACTAATGTAATAGATGACATTTCCCTGCAGACTCTACCATGCTACCCATCCACTTGGCATAGTATATCTTAAGCATTTGCTTTTATGAGTGTTCTATAGCTGAAGTGAGCAGCAGACATTTTTAGTCTGTAGCTAGTACATGTGCTGTATTTTATTTTAGATACACAAATAAATTACTATTTTTATAATCAAATATTTTCTCTGTTATGCAAAAGATTCAGGTGAACAAGGTTTCTGAGATTTGGAAAACTGCTTTGCTTATATTACCTTCTTCTGTTTAGAGGTGTGCTCAGATTTAAGGTATTAGAGCTATAGTGCAAGAAAAGGCTAATTGTAATCCAAAAAATTCAACAGGATAACTGTCACCTTGTCCTGCTGACATGTGGTAGATGTACTGCAGATCACTTTATCTTACGAATGTGAGGTTAGCAAATTCTCCTTAGTATCCAGCCTAAAGAGTTGGCAAACTGTAGAATAAACTTATTAATGTAAGCATTTTTAGTTTGGATGCAATGATTATAATTTGTTCTCTTGAAGAATCACATTCATGTTATATCCTGCTCTTAGCAGAGCTCACGGCAGTTGCAATTTGTCAAAATTTGCCTTCTTTATGAACTTTGGTTTTGCTGACAAATTAAATTCTAAATTAAAACAAAGAATTGAGTTTATACTCTTTTGCTGCCAGGATCCTTCCCCAAAGATGGTGAGCCTCAGCATAAAGTCAGGAGAGACTCATATCCTCTTTCTTTTATAAGAGGTGTTTTAATGAGCCACCTGAAGGCAAAGAGTAAGCAAAATTACTTCCTTTTTTCCATCAGGATTATCACTTAGGGCATGTGTTTTCAAACAAACATTAAAAGTCTTCTGCTATGTTTACAGTTTGGGAGGAGGGCATTCACAGGTACTGGGTTTTCCACATGTAACTTTTATATCCAGTTTCTGTGAAAAGCACAGAGATATTTCCATGGCATAAAACAAACACATATGTATATGCCAGTAGATATAATTGCTTTAATCAAATACTGTGTGCCCCATAGCAACCTTAATCTGGCAGTGAGGAGCACTGCAAGTAAAGCCAACTGACTTGCTTTCCAAGATAAGTAGATGAGGTTGAGGGACACAACTAGGGAATTTATTTATTTTATTTGCTTAACTTGTTGTAAGTTATACTGGTCTAAGTGGTAATAATTATTTTGAAAAACTATTTGAAGAATGTGCCTGTGGAATATTTTCCATACTGAGCATGAGAATACCATGGCTACACATACCTGTGGTCCTTATCCCACTGGCCTTCATCTGACCTGCATTTTCCATGTATAGATTTCCCGTGCATGTATCAGCTTGGAACTGAGTTATGTTTTTTGATTGTGGTACCAGACAATGCTCATAAGTCTCAATGTCGAAACTCTTTTTGTCATCCAAGGGTGACTGTTCTTTCTGGAAGTGCCATCCCTTTCCTGGCTGTAGGGGGGGAAGAGGGTGAAAATTTCAATGCTCAGGGGCATCTTGAGTGGGGCTGTGAGCTCTCAGCCACAGAGTCTGTTTTTGTGGCTGTGTCTCCTCAGCTGGCACTTAATCATAGCACTGTTAATCTTAATTCTGCCTTTGAGATCCAGTACCACATGGTGATATTCGGTCGCTTTTGGAATACTGAGAGACAGCAAAACAGCTGGCAAGAATATTTCTGGGAAGAAAGAAAAAAAAGTGGGAACAAAACAGAAAATGAAGGCAGTGATGAATAGTGGGTCCATGTTTATATGGATTTTTAATTTTTTTTTTTAGTCTTCCCACCTGCAGTGTTCTCTGTAAGGCTGAGTCTGTTATGGCAGCAAAAAGTTACCCTATCAGAAACTGTAACTTTCAGTCCAAGACTATGTGCAATGGAAGCACAATAAAGTCTCACCCTCAGAGAAGATGATAGAAGAAGTGACCACAGAGCCGAAGTGTTTGCTTAAAATTTTATCAGCAATTCATTCTGATGCTTGAATTACTAATTTTCAATATTATTTTGCTATGTTTTCTGTTCTAGCATAGTCCTTTTTCCTGTGTATGCCTACTCAAAGTTTTAGCTGCTTGTGCTTTTCATGTGGACCTTGTTAACATTACAATTTTATTAAAATGCAACAGTGATTTGTATGCAGCTGTATTATCTAAACAGAAGTAAACCAACAAAATCACATAAGTACATATTTTGTAATGGATATGTGATTTTACCACATTTTAAAAATTGTTTGGTGGTTGTTAGACTGGACTTTTGGTGATTTAAGAACCTGAAAAACGTAGCTTGGAGAAGTGTACAAATGACAGCTAAGCTGCCACAGTTGTGTTTATTGTGTGTCCTTAAGCCAGGTACCCTCAGACAGCAGAGGAGAAACTCCCTGGATAACTTTAAGAGGCTTTCTAATCTAATGTGTGCTCTTCTGATCAGACATAGCCAGAAATTCTGGGTGCCCTGGGAGGGGGCTACCTGCTTTCTGAAATGAGAGGAGGAGCATGTGGGTTACAGAGCGGATGATATAGATTTTGGTAATTGCTCTTGGGCTTAGTAAGGCCTTGCATTTCTTCAAAACGTTTTGTTTTTTTTTTTTTTTTTAAACCTTTACAGAGGAGACTTAAATAAAAATGGCAGCCCCAGAAAAAGTTTAGAATAAAAAAGGTGAAATCTGCTTGCCTCTCAAGCTTTTCACGCGTTCTATGACGAGTTTGTAAAATTAGGGAGTTGTGTGCACATAAATGTAGCCATGCAAACTTATGTTTGTTACTGCCATTACGCGAGCAGATGTGGTCATGGTGTGTGGCAGCAGGAGGTGTTGTACAGACCACGGTCATGACAGGATGAGCTTGAGACAGAAAAATGCACACGATGCTTTGGACAATCAGGTCTTCTTTCTTTTTCTTTCTAACAGTTTTTCTGTTAGCTTGTGTCCTTACTGGTGTGGACAGGGTGTGATGAACAAATCAGCCCTATCAGGCAAAATTGTAGTTCTGCTTATCTGGGTACCCCATCTCCAGAAGAGCATGTTGGGTGGGAGAGCAGAAGGACTGAACAAACAGACCCATTCTACCCTGGATTAACCTGGCAGCCTTCAGCAAACTTTAGTTTCAAGGACTTCCAAGGGCAGAGGTTACATTTCTGCACCTGGCAACATTTCTTTTAAAATGCACTTAAACAGGTTTTTATGGGAAAGGCAGTAATTTAGATTCACTTTAAAATGAGTGCTCCAGTAGTGGAAACAGGCTTTCAAATAAGATTCTGTAATGCTGCTTGGCTCTGCATAGCTCATTGCCCAAACAGTATCTGGATGATGAAGCTGTGTTTAAATAAGATTCTTTAAAAGATTTTCAGCCCACATGGACATGTAACCACAATGTAGAAAACAGATATGAATGTTTTGGTAGATGCTGAAAGAGGGTGGTGGTGTAGGAATTTGGAGGTCAACAATGATAAAGAAGAAATGGAAAGACAAGTGATCCAGGGATAACATCTCTAAAGAAAAAAAAAATAATACTCTTTGCCCAGATTGAGGACGCTGGAGTTTTTGCTGTGTACGTCAGTAACACAGGTGTAGGGCTGTGCAAGCCAAGTCCCCTGTGTGTGCCATTCACCTCCTCAGCAGTTACCAGAGGGAATGCTAACAGCGTTGGCTGAAGGCTGGGGGATCTGACCCTCTCCTCTGGGACAGCAGCTCTGTTCTCTGGCAGGCGTCCCAGGGGTGCTGGAAGGCAACGCGGTCTGCACAATCTCTCTGCCTCTTGACCAGAGACAGTCAGGGTCACAGACGTGAATATTATCTTTGTGACGCTTCAAGCAAGCAAACAGATAATATATTTTTTTTTACAGGAATGTTGCATGCAGTCAGTTGAATGTAAAAATGTCATATCAGATCTTTCAAGAGCTTGTTCCCTTGAGGGGATGTTGCGCCAGCTCACCCACCCAGCCAGGGCAGAGGCAAGGCAGGGAAGGGAGTGCACATGCATGTGCCTGCACTTCTGTGTGTATGTGCACGCACATACGAGAGTCACAGACTGGCCTCTTTTCCCTGGATGAGTCCCTTGTGTCTTCCTTCTGATCTCAGCTAAGCCAGGGAACTCCTCTTTTTTCCTGTACCATAGTCTGGGAATCATGCCCTGGACATTTTTTCAGCTGAGCACATTTACATACAGGAAATCAGCCCAGAGACTCCTCTTTGAGTAGATTTGTACTAGACAGTTTTGCAGTGGTGTCAGGTATGCTTCTTTGTTTTATACAACCGAGAGAGAGAAAAGAGCACAAGTAACTTTGTTCTAAAAACAGATGTATAACAACATCCTAAATATGTATAGTTATATAACTTAGAGCAATACCAGTGTAGTATCATTGCATTTATTGTATGTTTTTTTCTACGTCTTGCTTAGTGATGCAGTTGAGCAAGGAAATAATTTTTATTTAAGTCCACCTTGAATTGCAAATGAATGGGAGTATGAAGCGCTCTGCTCCCTCACAGAGGGCCAGCAGTAGGAGGAGCAGTGCAGGAAAGACCTGGCAGGGCAGCTGCGGACCACGATGTACTCCTTGGGAAAGGGGACATAAGAGAAGCTAGCCCTTGGCCGGGATGAAAAAGAAAAGGAAACTCTTTTAAATAAAATGCATAAGTAGTTGGGGAGTGTCTTGCCACCAGAGTAGGAAAAAATAAAGAATTTAAGCTTATATGTGAGGATCATTATCTGCTGGCACGAACTTGTTCCTGTTGGAATTTAGAAGATGGTTTCTCACCACTAGTGCTTCAGCTGTAGAGGGAGAAAAGGCAGGTAGTTTTGCTGGAGCTCGATAATTTTGTCTTTTTTTTCTCCTCTCCTGGTTTTGCCTGCAGTAGCCTGTGACTCGACTCAAAAACAGGGGCCATTTAGATCCTGTGTAGGTCATGTAAAGCCTGGAATATTGTACAGTTATACTGTGTTACTTTACTGGAGATACATAGAGAGTGGAAAGTATTGAAAAGAAAAACGAAATGCATGATGATTCCTTTATAAGAAGTCAGTCAGCATTCCTTCTTTAGGTTAATATTTCTCAGGTTTTCAAATCTAGCTGCAAAATCCCTGCTTCCAAAACCTGATATGCAGTTTCCAAGCCTGAGAATAGGAATTCCATTCTTTGTTAAACACTATGGGATATATTTAAGCCCTCTATTAACTCATGGTTGTTTGCTTGGGATATGTGTGTATAGTGGAGTTGTTTCACTCTTTATTGCATAAACATTTCTCTGCACTGGCAAATTTTGCTATTGTTTTTGGAATGTCATTCTCACTTTAAACTTCAGGGTTTTTGCCAGGGCCAAGATGTCTGTGATGGCACACCTTCCACCTTATGTCTCTCACACCAGTTTTCTCCAAAATCTGTATGTTTTCACAGGTGTTTTCCCACAACTTCAAAGACTTTGTTTCTGCTTTTTTGGCAGGGGAGGGCAGGGTGCAATAGTGAGAGATACCTGTGCTCCAAAATGCGCCTCTCCCTTGGAAGTTGGTTGCTTCCACAGAGAGCTTTAGCTGAAGTGGTTTATCAGAAAACTGTCCCTTATGTGATCATAAGTCACAACCTCATTGCTGCCAGCCCCAGTTTTCAGAGGTTATTGATGGCCCTTTTTTTTGGCAGTTGTGTTTGTGTCAGGCTTGTAGAAGTTTTGCTGTGATAGTGCTTCAAGCAATGACTCGAGTTGCAATTCTGTTTTCGTAAGTTCTCCAAGAAAATACAGATCTCCTTCTTGTTCTGAAAAAGTTGTTCTTAGGTTTTATTTTTGTAATGGTATGTCTGGTATTTTGCCACTTCTTTCTGCTTGGCTTATGATTAGTTTTGATTGATTAGTTTTAAGGAGTTGTGTTCACATGACTGTGCAACACATGATTGTGATAGGTAAACTTGGGTTGGTAGATGTTGAAGTATTTTAAATATAATAAATTGAGGCAGAGCTGTATATACTTTAAAAAATAATAATAATTAGAGCTTTCATCTTTCCACTATACCTCTAAATTTTTTCTGTCTGAAGCATAAAAGACTGTTTCCTTCTAAAAATAAATATTCTTTGAAATGGAAAAGTAAGCCTAAAACATCCTGAAGCTGTGTAGCCTCTGAAGTCTAACAGGATCACAGAAAAACAATCCAGGGGTTCATCCATCTCATTGCATTATTGATTCTGCTCTGCCGAGTCACCAGCCCTCTTATATTAATCTGAAAAAGAAATTTGGGCATATAAGAATAGTGTGATGCAGTATGAAAGCTCTCCCAGATCTCATGTGACCTGGTTGCTAAGTGTCATTGCAACTGTTCAGTGAAATAAAACAAGCCAAGTTAGCAGTGACCTGTAGACCATGTAAGATTTCAATATTAGAATTAGAATTTTTTGCTTCTGTACAATTATGTATTTAAAGTAACTTAGGAATACTAAGATTGCTCTGGATTCAGAAAACAAACAAAAAAAAACCATTAA
The DNA here is from genome assembly GCA_013400515.1 of Erpornis zantholeuca. NCBI lineage: Eukaryota > Metazoa > Chordata > Aves > Passeriformes > Timaliidae > Erpornis > Erpornis zantholeuca. Next base: position 55,037 of record VZTN01002603.1, on the reverse strand, counting down.
GGAGAATGTTGAATTTAAATGTTATTTCTCAGAGTGTTTTTCCTTGTTTTGACTGAGAGCTATGCCACAGAATCCACCTATGGTGATTTAATGGAAAAGATATGTGGTATTGCATAGAAGCAAAATGAAGCCCTGAAAGTTATTCTTGTGAGTGATAACTTCAACGTACACACACTATTGAGGGCTGTTTTCTAACCTAAAAAGAAGAAAGGTATATTTTATCACATACAATCAGTGTTTCTGTGGCAGGCCAGAAGACGCTGAACTTCTTCCCTTGCACAGAAGGTTTCACTTAGGTTATGTCTATGCCAGGATGTTTCAGTAAAGAAGTTTCCATTCTGGTCACTAGTATTGCTCTCTTTTCACTGGTGATTGTTGTGAGTGAATTACTGCAGAAAGGACTTTGGCTAAAAGAGATTTCCGGGCTACCTGGCTTATCCACACCACTTTTACCTTGGTTACACATTTATCAATAGTGGCAGCAAATAAATTTTAAAAAATGATTTTTCTCAGCCCAGTAAAGCTGAAGTGGACCACAGTGGAGGTAAACTTGCTCTATAACCTGCCTTTAGACTTGTGGAGCTCTGCATGCAGAGCACAGCTTTCTCTACCACAGGTTCAGCCACTTCCCTTTGCCTGATGCTCTTCATTGAGACCTCCAGGCTACTTGAGGCATCTTCTTGCTTGAAGCAGAGTTTGACCAGCTCACAAGGAGTGTTCTGCTTTGCTGTAGTGTTCTGTGGCTCAGAGCAAGCTCTCACTACCTTTTGTGATTCCCACTTGTGCTACCAGAGTACCCGGAACTACTGCTACTTTCAGCTACTTTTCCTGTGCTGATAGCACTGGATTTGGCTGTATCAAAAGTTACCTCACCAGACGAAACCACAATTTGGGTCTTGCTTCATGGCCTGGCAAAGAAACAATACAAAATGCCCAGAAATGAATACCAGAACAAGGTGGGAGTACAAAAACAATTCTGATTGAAGACTTTTGGTTATTTATTAGTTGTGCTGAGGTTTTTTAATACTAGATTTGATAATAAAATATTTAAATGAAATCAAGCATATGTATATATTGATCTGTCTTTCTGAAGTTTGCTCGGGGATAGTTATCTGTTCTCGCTATTGTCTATGTGAAGACACTTGTGGGCATGAATGCAAGATGACTTTTAAAGAGTCTTTGCCAATAGCAAATGCCAAATGTCTGTGGATGAAAAGGATAGTGTTCTTAATAATCTCTGCAAAACACTGAACGATGCATTCTAAAATGGCATTTATTTATTAAAGTTTCCCCAATAATCCTCCAAATTTGAACCAACCAACCAAGTACCCTTACTTTCCATACCTTGGTCAGAAAATGTCACGTTCACGTTCTTCATTCTAACACATGGCCCTCAGCTGCTTGGGTGTATATTGCAGAGTTCTGATGTGAGAAGCAGCTTCTCCTGATACCTCAGGAGTGGTGGCACTGTGTGTACTGGCAGAGTGGCAACACTCCTGACCTTTCATCCACTGGCAGAGGAGTTGTTGGTGTAAGCTGTTGCCTCAAATCTCCACTGGCAGAGGAGTTGTTGGTGTAAGCTGTTGCCTCAAATCTCCATGGTACCAATGAAGAAAACAGAGAATTCTACACCTTCTGTACAACAGAACACTATGCAAGTTTCTATTTAATGGCATCCTCACAATCCTATGGACAGGGGAATGTGTTCATCCTCATAGTGCTCTAGAACTAGGGCTGGAGAAAGGATTTGGACTCTCCTACTTGGAAATTGTAGGTAAATGTGAAGTGCACATATGAAATGATAGACTCTGTATTGTTGGTATCCAGGAATGTGTTTTTAGTGTTCCAGTTGCTTCATTAATATGTCAGCTTAGTCTTCATTTAATGATCAGAAAAATACATTATAAAATAAGATTTGACTAGAAACGGCATCAAAACAGTCACAATGTCGCTGTAGAATTTGTGGTGCATTTCCACATTAGGATTTCAATCTTCCAAATCAGAGATATGTAGCAGAAGTGCAAAAGTACCAGAAAAGAGTGACGAGAAGAGATGCATGGAGCAACTTGCCTGTGAGAAATGACTAGGATGACTAGGGCTCTTCACCTTGAGAAAGCAGTGGCTGGGAGAGGATGTGATAAAGGTCTGTATTAGGAAGTGCATCAGGAAGGATGATTGTTCACTGCCTCTTAAAAACAAGAAGTGGGGGACAGCAGTGTAACCACTAGGTGACAGATGAAACAAATCAAAGGAAGTGGTTTCTCAGATGCATGTAATTAGACTGCAGAGCACGGTGGATGCTGCAGGATGTTGTGGATGCTGTCAATGTACAAGTGGTCAAAAAGCAGGCACATAAGTTCCTGGAAGAAAAGTCTACCAAAGACTGTTAGATACAACGATATTACTTCTGCCTTAGGAAGTCCCTAAGCTGAAAGTTTTTAGAAGTTATCAGAGAGTTCTGGAGAACTTTCACTAGATGCTTGCTTTTATTTTCATAGTCTTCAAATATTTGCTGTTTGCTGCTCTAAGCTAGAGTATGAAGTGGGTGGGCCTCTGATCTCACACCAGTGCAGCCATTTTTTGTTCTAACCCTCACCACAAGTTTTAACGTGACATCACTTTGCAGTTTGCTTGCTTCCTTTTTTTTCACCTTTCAGAATCCCTCTGGTATGTCCCTAGACTTTGTGGTGGCTCCCTCAGCCACCTCAAACCCTACGTGCAGTCTAGCACTGGGAACAGAGGGAAGAAGTCATCTGAATAATGAGCTCATGGCTAGTCAGGCACAAGTTGATATATGGGGTAAACACACAGATTGGAATTCTTTCATAACAACTTGATTATGAAGAGATAACTATGATATTTATATCTCCCTAGTTACTTGTAACACCCTCATACTGTGTGGGGGGGAGTGGTTTTGTTCTGCCTACCACGCAACTTTCCCATTTAATGCTTTATTGTGTGCAGGCTTTTTAATACTAATTGTTTTGTGTCTGACTTATGTATTAGGTGTTAAAAAAATCTCAGCATCCCAGTTGGAGTAGGTTTTGAGTGAATTCTCTCAAAGGTATTACCCCAGTAAGCTCAAGAGATCATTTCCATGCCACTTTGTACGTTAGCACCACCTGTGAGTGGAATTTTATGTTTTGGTGGTGCCAAAGGTTAAGCCATATCATGGTGAATTTGGGTCCAGAATGCTAGAAATTTCAGGTGCTTTCTTCATAGGCCAAAGTAAGTGGCTGGAGAGCTCTGAGAAACTTCCTTGCTTTCCAGTCTTGGTGTTAGAGTAATTTCCTGGAGGTGGATGAGATTTGCTTTGATATCCATCTGTGCTTTCCTACTTCAGAAGACCTGTACATCTCCTTCAGTTAGCACACGGTGCAGCTCCTGCAGAGGTGAGAGCACTGGGTGTGTGGTATAATAGTGCTTAATGTTAACCACAAGCTTTTTATAGCAGAGCTCTTCTTAAATGTGAAAATTTCCATACAACTTTTTTTCATGCTACAGGGTGTCATATTTCAAAAGGCAGCACTATGGCAAGCCAGTGGTTAGTTTATATGATTACTCTGAAATTAGTAAAATGATATAGTGATAAAAATGTTGGCTTTGTGTACTGTAATTTCTTCCTGGAGTGATTTCTTAGGTTTACAAGTAATTTTGTTGAAAAGTACAATAGTATTTTGCAGAAAGAACTTACACTGCAATAGAAAATATTTATTTTAATTACTTGTGTTGTTTTACTGATTTTCTTAGTTCGCTTTCTGCTTAAGGTTGAGTGACAAATGATAACAGATTGGGCTATAACAAATATATACATTTAACAGCTATATGTTCTTTTCTTTGTGTCTTCTAGTCATGGAATGAGTCCTCAGACAAAATATTTTTTCCAGTTGGGGAAAAAAACAAGTATCTAGCCATTCTATTCACAAATAAATGCATCATACTTTAAAAGTAGAAATTTTAGACATAGCTTGAGTAGCTTTTTGTTGTTACAACTTCTGCAGACCTGCTGTTCTGAGGTGCCAAAGCCACATTTGTTTGGAAACCTGACATGGCTGAGAATTGTACATTTGCCATATGTGACTCTGGACATTGATCTGGATGGTTAGTGCTATTTTTTCATGGGGAAAAGAGTACAATCAGAGAACATGTACCACAATAACCCGTTAGTCTGAATAAGATAATTTCATAGAAGGAGATGCCAGCTGATTTTTGTTTTCTGTCCTTGACGTTGGGACATGGAAGAAGTTTTGTCTTGTGAAAGTGTGAACTCAGAATCACAGTGTCCATGCAGCATTACAGTGGCAGTAAATGATGCTGATGGAGGCTCACACACGAGTGGTGAGATTACTCATTCATGGATGAAAATTCTGTGTTTGGGCAATCTCTAGGCATGGCAGAAAGCAGGTCTGTCCCAAATGGCTTGTTGGTTTGGTATGTATACTGAGAATATGGTTACGGTCCTTGGGTGATAGGTAGGCAGAGATCTGTCTGAACTTAAGTTTTTTGGGGTTTGGGGAGGGTATGTTTCTTTATTATCATTATCTCAATGCTCAGGCATTTCTTGGACATTTCACAGATAAAGAATTGCAAATGCCACATAACCCTAAGCAAGAGGCAGCATGAGCAACTTCCTTACATTTGATAAAACGGGCAATTCCTAAGAAGAAAGGGTCCTGGATGTTGTTCCTATGGGGAATGATTCCTCATACTTCTGGGGAACAGCGTAAGCTCTGTCATGCTCATGTTCTACATGTACTACTGCTGTGTTACTTTGGTGGATGTTAAACCTTCTTTACGCAGAAATCATTGTTCTGAGACTTGAGATTAGGGTGTTTCATAATTACAGGGCAAGTTGTAGGTCACTGAAATGTTAAGAGTGTTCATTTAATGCGGTGAACTCTTCAGAAAAAACACTAGGCATTTTACACTTTGTAAAGGAAAAGTAAAAAAAAAAAAAAACAACAAAAAACAAAAGCCCAGTAAAATACCAGAGAGAGAGAACAAAAAAATATGATCTCTAAGTTAAAGTGATCCAGAGTCTTCTCGAGTTCATGAACCAGCACCACCGTTTGATGTCAGCAGAACTGAGCGGAAGCGTGTGGTTTGTGAGCTCGCTGCTGCCGTGGAGTCACAACTCCTCGCTGGCTGTGGATGGGCTGTGCAGGGCAGACCACAGTGCAAACCTGCTGATTGTCTGCCCCAGGATTAAGACCCTGCCCCAAATTGAAACGTCAGCTCCTTCACCCAGTGCCATGCTGTACGTTCTGCAGCGTTTCGCATCTCAGATGGGGCAGACCACAATTAACGTAGAAGTGGGCAAGGACATCTCCTGCTTCTACGTGCCCAGATAGCCTTCATCATAGGAGGGAGGAAGAGGAAAAGCAAGCTATGTTCTTGGACAGAGAAGCAAGCTGCTGCTGGAAAAGAAAAAAAAAACAACATTATTGCCTCATGTTCCTTTAGCATGTGACCAGTTACGGCAATTGCTGATTGTCTACATACCAGGAAAAAGAATGCCCTGTACTATAAAAAGTTCCCAGTCTCTACTTCAGGTCATTACAAAGGTCTCAAGGCAGTTACTAAGGAAATCAACTACTAATCCGACTTTTAAATATACTTTGCTGAGCAAGAGAAAATCGGAGAGGACAAGAGATTGTTTCAGGGGGAGTTTATAATCTGTGGTGACCTTTATTTTTTTTTTTCCATCATCTCTGTGATTAGCTGAATGAGATGATGTCTCTCATTCTTTGAAAACTAGCTTATAAAATATAATGAAGCAGAAGAAAAGAAGCAGTTTAAGAGAAGTCACAGAAGACTTGCAATGCCCATTTAACACTTTACGTCCAAGAGGATACTACAGAGTGTATTCTGTATTCTAGACTAAGGCTGCTTCTGGCTATAGAGGATCTGCAGCTGGAACAGATGCTTAAAGTGGAGGTGATCAGTTATGGTGTCTCAGGCACAGGGGCAGCACATGCAGGGATTGCTCGGGGAAGTGATTTTTCTTTTCCCAACTCTTCCAGCATGATTGGCTTTCTTTGCCCTGGTGTGTACCTTTCAAAGAGACAAAAAGAATTAAGGTATCCATGTGTCTCTACCATGATTGCCTTTGTTGCAAAGAGAACGGTATGATCAATATACAGTGCCAATGCAGAGATTTCTAATTGCATTTAAGAAATGGGAGGCTTCTCCTGGAAGTGTATATATGTCCCCATTTTCACTTTGTGGAAATGCTAAATAGCCATTATTTTATGCATTACCTGTCTAAAGATATGATGAAATAATGAGTACTTCTCCGGGAAAGCTCTTGGTGATTTTAAAGGTACTTGAGACATGGAATGCATAAGCATAGCGAGGTACACGTCATTTTGGTATCAGTAAAACCTGCCTGCCTTAAAAAAAATTAAAAACCTGATCACATTTTCCTGCTCAGGGAAATAAAAATAAAACCATAAACCTCAAAAGTTTCTGCAAATGATTTGCTACTAACGTCAGTATTTTTTTTTTAGTGAATGAGATGTTTTAGATCAAGCAAACATTCTTCTGACATTAATGACGTAATGGTCTCGTGTTCAGAGAGATTTCCTGTTTACTTTGGGTCTGAACACAGACATCTCAAGAAAGAAGGTGCTAAAATTTTCATTACACATCCACATATAAAGACATCCAAACTGTTCTGAGATCTGTAGTAAGCTTTATATACATTTCTGTTCTCTAGAAAAAAGGGGGTAAGTGACAGTTTAAAAATCTTGTAAAATCAGAGATGTCTCAGTTTGCTGACCAAGCTAATTCCTCAGTTTTACTCCTGTACTGCAGAAAATTATCAGGCAATGTCAATTTGGCAGCCTTGTGAGCTACTGTCATGCTCTTAACTGGGAGCTTTGTTAGCAAATTCATCTCAAGTCAAGGGACTTGGTGTCCCTTAGAGATGAATTGCTGCTCTCCTAAATCTGGGGAGCTCACAGATGGCAGTAAGGCTTCTTTGTGGGGAAGTTCAGGACTTAGTTTTTATGCTGTTACTTTTCATGAATTTTCTGTTTCAAATCATAACTTCTGTGAGCGTCCACAGTAGAAGCAATGCATCTTGTTCATAATTTATGTGTATGATTCATGTATCCTTTATTCCTAAAAGGCAGAGATCATCTGGCTGTTTTATTTTCATAAATATAAAATCACAGTGATTATATTTAAAACTTGTTGCAACTCTTCCTATGCTTTTGAAAATATGAATACATCAATCTCCCTTTAGCTATCTGCTCTCTAAAGAATGAAGGAGTCTGTTATAAAACAGACCATGGTGAAGATCTTGTATGGACTGACATCAGAAATAAGTATTTTTGAGTGTTTAATTGTTTCATTTTGCTTTTTAATGGTATGAGTGCATTTTGATAAACAATGTCACAGATATGGAAACTTGTTTCATTTCCATAATGTAACTGCTGAGCACTCTAGAGACTGGAGTTCTGAACTCAGGTCAGTGCAGCTTTTCTGCCCAAGGCAGGAGACCTTGTTTTAGTCCAAGGTGATAAAAACCTAATAATAGAAAAATACAGACTGTGGTAAAGTCACCAAGTGGATTTTGGTCTGTTTTGATGGTCTGTAGAAAATGAGATTATTGGTTGGTTTTGTTAGCTGACTTCATTAGATGTGTGTCCTGTGAGTATAAAAAGCATACTTCTAAATGCACAATTGTGATACCAGCATAAGAAAAACCCAACATCAACACATGCTTTGGCATGAAATTATTGTGTGTATAGAGATTCTGCAAACATTCCCTTAATCTGGTGGGTAAGAAACTGCTGCTTGTGGAGCTGTTTGGGAATTTACATTGGCACTAGAAACCAAAACTGGATCTAGGAGAGCACATTTATTACAGTGACAAATGCATAGGCAAGATTATATACAGCATATTTTAAGAAAAACATAGGATTTTGCTTTTAGAAAAAGAGAGGAGGAAGGAGCAGCTTGCTGCTAGCTGCATGAGAATGGATTTGGGTTGGTGGGAAGCACTCACCAGAGGGGAACATCCTGCAAGGGTCAGGCTGGGTCCAGCGGAGCAGTGCTCTGAATTAACAGAGCCGGATTAATAGTCTTCTCTTCATGCTTTTACCTCAGTAATTGTATGCAGAGGGTCCTGGTGCTCTGTGCCAGCACTACAGAGACACCAAGTAGCATCTGTGCGAAGCCAGCTGTGGCTCATGGGGCTCAGCAGCTCAGCTGGCTTGCAGGTATAACTTGTCCCTGGATGCAGTGGATCTCCAGTCGCCCAGGGCTATGCCTGATCTAAGACGGCTGAGCCAAGCCGACTCTGTCTGTGGGGTGGGTGATTTTCAGTTTGGATAACACACCTCTGAAGTGTTTTGGTGGTAACTGTAGAAAAAAAGGGGAGAGAAATGCAATGAAACACACATTTTAAAATAGTGCTTATCAGTAGTTTAACTTGTAATGGATTTGATACCACTTAAATTGTTTTTTCCAGGCAAAAACTGCTTCTCCAAAATGCAGATGTTCCTGTTATCATGAACACTTACTTTAGTCAGAAGGTGCTACTCAGTGAACATTCAGAAGCCAGAGAGAAGACATATGGTCTTACAAAGATGTTTATCAGGAAGAATATTATATCTTTGGCACAGACCTTCAGACTAGATGACCTTGATGATAAGTTACACCAGGAACCTTCAGATAATCAGGTATGGTCCATTTGGTTCACAATTAAGCACTTGGTAAGAAGTTGGTGAGCAGATGTTTGGAATTCATAAGAAAAACAAAAATTCCAAATTACTGACCTGTTTGGTTTCCCCTTTCATTTAGTCAAGGCTGAATAATATGCAGTGTTTACTTTAATAATATTTTCTTAGTAGAGGCTTTTGGTCCATCCAAATGCTAAACTGCTGTGAGGTTATTTTGCTGAAATCTCACTACCGTGCTAAATAGTAATTATAACTTGGTTTTTCATTGATTTTTCTCTTATTCTTTATAGCTGAATAGCTAAAAAATAGCTGGTTTTTTATAACTCTCCCAAGACACTATTTTAAATAAGCATTTAATATCAGTAAGCATTTAAGTAAGGATTCCTTTTTCCTATTCCTTTGTCTTAACTCATTTCCTTATGGATCCTATCCTTTCTTTAAAGCATCAGTTAGTAACATCATCCCCCATTCCCGCCCCTTCAGTTTGTTTTCTTTCCTATTTTGACTTTATTTGTATTAAAATGACTACTAACTCTGCATTTCTGTAACTGTGGTTGTACAAGCTGAGGTATTTTAAGAGATTTGTTTTCTTCAGTCTGTGCCAGCACTTTCTCAAAGTAAGGCTCTTGTAAAAGCTTTATATTGGCCACCTAAATGATTCTTAATATTTGAGAAGTTTGGCCCTTCAAGTTTGAAGAACAATGAGTGTCAACATTTTGTGTTTGCCTTATACATAATTCCCATTATAGGCCTGGGAATTAAAAACTTACATAAATCAAATCCTAATCGCCTTTCTTGCTTCAACTCTAACTTGTAAAAAGCTTCTACCATGGTATTTGAAAACCAGAACAATTTACTTGTTCCCCTCATGGCTCCTGACAAACAAACCACTTCATTTAAAACTTGGTAGAAGAGTTTTATTGCAACCACTTTGTAGACAAAGGGCAGTGTCATACCACAATTTTCTTTTAAATACTGCAAATTCTTCTTTATTGGTGTATAATACCTATAGCACAGTCTGTGACACTCTGAAAAGCTTTCTTGGCACACAGCTTTTTATAAAAACAGGTTTCATTGTGAAAATAGAAATTTGGCTTATGTTAGTCTATACTTGCACGAAATTTTTATCGAGAGAAATTTATTTTAAAATTAAGATAAATTACATTACTAATTTAGATTAAGGCAAGCTGTAGTAATGAAGTTTATTTTGCAAGTTTGGAAGGTTTTATTAATAAAATATGTTTTGAAAGTAGTGAAAAAATAAATTTTTTGCTTTAAAAGTTGTTACTGTAGTTCTGTATTTTTCATTAATCATCAAATCCTTTTACTTTGAAATATCTTGCATTGAAATGTGTAAGTCTGAGGACTATCTTAGTGGTCAATAAAACAAGACACCTGTTCATTTCCAACTTTATTTGAAAGTCCGGAAGCATTCAAGATGAATTTCACCCTTTTTTTTAGAAGAAGGAGGAACAGAACATCAAAGAAGTAAAAATGAAACTCCAGACAAGGGGAAGAATCATAAGGGCTAATATCAGTTCTGTTTTCCTGCTGGTGTCACCTTCATCTCTCAGGGGTTGAGTTATCTCAGTGCAAAGCACCAGTTAAATACAGGACAGGAGCACACCATGTGTACAACTCTCTTGAGTGTTTATTAAAAATACACAATAAATAACTGGCCACTAGCCCCTAAGTTACCTTAGGATCAGTAAGTATTTTGAAACTGATTTTGCACTTGCAACTTGATTTTTCATACTGACGTTTTCCTCTCTAGTTCTACATAGTTTCAAGGTTCTCTGGAATGTTTCTCTTAATGGGTTTTCCTTCACCAGGTTGCTTGTGCTCCACAAATCCATGACAACGGTGATTCAAAACAGCATCCCTTAGCACTCAATGCTGTTAATGATTCTCTGCTTGAAATGGTGGAAAGCCAGGGAGCCGTGGGATGGAGAGAAGTGCAGGTACGAGTCGTTATCCAGAGGGTGTACTGTTTGCCTGCCAGAGAAGGGTGCAGAAGCCACACTCAAGGAAACAAGCCTCTTTGTGCAACACCCGTCACGAATTCAGATCCACCAAATGTTAGGTGAGTAGTAAGATGCATGGGAATTTCTTTGTTGAGGCTGGGATATGTGAAAGACCAAAGAGGATGGAGTTCGGAAATGTCATTCTTAGTTGTCAGCCCGTGGAGAATAAGCACACTCAGCAAGCAAGGCATGGGGCTGTTGATGGGAGTGGTGGTGTTTTTTAATAGGTGTAGTGTGACACAGAAGTAGTCCTGCCCAGAGAAGGGAAGGATCTGTCTATGTTTATGTCAGCAAGAGATGACAGGAACACTGAAAATGATTTAATGAGAATTTAATTGAGAATGTCATATACTGTTCTTTGAGTTTCACAGAATAGTTGTTACATCGCATTTGCCTATTTCAGGCTCTGGTACACTCTGCTAGTAAGTTATGCCCGTGCAATTGTCCTTTGAAACAAAAAAGAAATGCATAGAGAGACACAGAAATGAAAGGCTTTTCTATAATGAGAATTTTGCACAGGTGCTATTAGAGAAACACAGGTGTATACTTCCATTGTGAAGTCACTGGAAAAAGATCTCATCGACTTCTGGAAATCTGGAGGCCGCAGCAGTTAAGATTCCTCTGCAGTAAAAAGTGTTGTGGTGTCAAAACATGAACAGCAATGCAGAAACATTACACGCAAATTCCATGGAACATACAGCTTTCAACCAGTTATTTTAGCCTCTTATGTTTTAGTCTTTGCATCCTAACACTGTTCTGCATACAGTGGAGGGAATCAAAAATTGGACCTTGTTTTCTTAAATACAAAAAGTATGGCAAACAGTTTTCCTTTCTGACCAATGGTGAACCATTGAATTCTTTCTTTCTCCTATTATGATCCTCAAGGTTTGAGACCACAGACTGATTTCAGTCTTTCTCAGCAGCCCTGGGTCTGAGAAAGCTGTGTCTGTTCTTGCTGTTTCTTCATTTGGTTTTGCACTAACTTTTGGTTCATGCTGGCTTAAAATTTTGAAAGGTAAGATGTATCAGATTTTAGTTTCACTCAGGAAGACCATTAAAGTGAATTATAGTGGAAGAGCTTGCATTAAGGTTCTAAGTTCAGCCTTTCAGGACATAAGTAAATATTTCTTCCTGCAGAGTTTGGGACTTGAATGGAGATGAGAAATTAGTTTAACAGGTCCTGTTGAGAACTCTCCAGATGTAATTTGCAATAGGCTTTGAAAGGTTTCTCCAAAGTTTTGAAGAATTTGAGTTCCCCTAAGATACCCTGCAGGTGGATAGTGGTGTCCTCAACAGTCCTTCTTCTTGAGCTTTTGAAAGACTAGAATTCTCTCAACTCTTGCTACATTCTAAGCCACTGGGTAATTTTCAGCACTCATTGATCAATAAAATTCCTCCAGAAGGAATTTAGGAAGATTATTCCTTCCTAAAATACAAGCTTGGTCATCACCCATAGGAAAGTAATTATCAACAGCCTTGTCCCCAACATTTTTAGGAGCTCTTTTACATATAATAGTTATATTGAACATTCTTTTTGTGTGGACTCTTTGCTTTGTATTTAATTCATTCTTACTATAACATATACATTTTTTTAAAAAACAAAAAGTATTTTACCAGCCCACATCAATATGTGGTTTTGAAGACAGTACTCCTCCATGTAGATTTTCTTCCAGAGGGCTACATTTGATCAAATGCTAGGGCAGCTGACAGACTGCCTGTTATTCAACCTGATTTTTTAATTTCCAACTCTTAACCAAAAGTACACTTAACTTGCAGTCACACAGTTTGAGGTAGTTAACCTGCCTGAGCCCACACCCTTCACAGGAATGGGGTGAAAGAAAACAAAAATCTCAGATTGCACTTCTTATGTCAAACATGAAATAGAAGTAAAATAAAAAATGAGAGCTTGTTGCTTCTACGTACATGCTGTAGCTGGGTATTCTCATGTGTAGTTGTTAAACTGGTCTCTTAAAAGTTGCTCAGATTTCATAGATGTCTCAGCTCAGAAAACACCTTGTTTGTTGTTGCTCACAGCTATGACTGTGTTTTGGATCCTGAATCAAAAAAACCAACCCACTTTCTCTTTTGCAAAGAAGAGAACGAACCCTTCTTTTACAGACTGAGGAATGAAAAACACCTCTTGCTGCTTTATCAGCTGCTATTTCCATGGCTGATAAACATCCACATGAGACCTCCTCTACCAAAAATGTCTGTGTCTGTCACCTGATAGTGAGCAAAAGGGTCCAACGCCCTCTGGCAGTCCTTTGAACCAACTGGTGGCTTATTCTTTTGTAACTAAAAAACCCTATTTTAAACTTCTTTCTGTAAAGTAAAACTGCCATGAAAACAAAGTTTGTATTTCATGAGGCAAGATGAGTTAGATTATTCATTGTTTCATAAGCAAAAATTTCTAATTTGATATCAAGGTACATAAATATCTAATTGATTAGTATTTTGAACAGGATGTTTTATTGCATATCTTCTTTTGTAGCACTCCACAATAACCTAGATGCTGTTTTATGCTGGGAATCATAAAAACCACCACAATAAGCTGAAAAGAAGCATGAAATTAAATGTGGAGTAGGGGAAGCTATGCATTTGGTTCAAGGCATCCAGTTTCTAGTAAGAGAGTGGCAAATTGTAGGAGAAACCTCTCTTTTGATTTTAAGGAAATGCATTAATTGAATTGATTAAAACTAATACTTGGGAAACATAGAAACTACAGGACTGCCTACATGCATCTAGCAGTTATACACATCATAAATACACTTCTGGAATATAGCCTTTTACTGACAGACAAAGGGATATGTTTGAAGGGTTTAAGTTTGCTCAGCTGAAGTATTCAAAACATTTTCCAAGGATGCTGAGAAATCTGCAGAGGCTGAGGAGTTCTCCGGCTTCTGTTGTCCATAAACTGGATCCACATTCCCTGTATTATTGTAGAAATATTTGCCTTTCCCCCCATAACTAACTTCTCTTGCAAATGGACTTTTCATGCTGAAGGAGTTTCTTGGGGAGAAAAAAAAAAAAGAAGAAAATATGACTCGGCTGTGACTGTCTGCCTATTTCCAGCATTCCTGGCATACTTTTTTGCTGCCTTTTCCCCTCTGATGGCAGAGAGATACTTTTGTTAATGACACAACACATGTTTGTCTAAACCCAATTGTTGTGATTCTTTTTTCTACAATGTCCTGGCTTACAAGTATGAGGATCCCAAAGAGACTCCTGTCAACCTGAGGAGCTCACTGGCGCAGAGGTGTCTGACTCACTGCGTCGGCCTTGTACTTTGTGTTCCTGGGATAAAGCAGTGTATAATTTGGATTTTGCTTCTGCCAGTATCTGTTTGTTTTGAGCAGGCCACGTGAGTTTAGTAAAAAATAGAGCTGGTCAGTTTTGTGCCTTAAAGGACAAGGCTGGTTGTGTGGTAGTCAGTGTAACTAAAATAGATGCATTTTTAGAACTATCAGGCAGTTAAACTGGTCAGAGCACTCGGAGGATTTGTGTGAGGAGGCTGGACTGAAAAGGGTGTTGTCATGAAGGAAGAGCTAAGCACTGCTGGTAGAAAACAATGCTAGCTATAGCTGTGAATCCACACTTTAAAATCTGTGGGTGACTAGACAAATTTTCCATTCACTTCTCATGGCATGTTTCAACCTATTTCCTACCTGCACAAAGCCTGCTACAGCTTTCTATTCCAAGAACAAAAGAAAGACTACACATTTACTTTAAAAATTAGTGTGATATGCATCTCTGCACTAGTTGTCATCTGTAGTTCTTTCAGTTTTGCTCTTTATTTTGTTTTCCATTTGCCAAATCATAGAGCAGTGGAAAGGTCTGCCACCATGCAAGCAGGACCCTTGGGGAGCAAAATATTTAGAAGAGCTGAGGATTTGTTTGAGTGGCTGGGAGAAACAGAAGTGAGGAAAATCACATTTCTCTTTCTGAACAGGCCCAGAGAAACATGATAGTCAGTTGCTGTAATTCATTGTGGTCTAGCAAGTTGTTGCAAGTTTCTGAGTAGTCTGTTCATATGTAATTCTTTGTAAAACAGTTTTATTGGCAAGTGATAATCCTGTAGAACTAATTAATTCCTAAATTGGATTTCCTTTTTTCCCCTCTTTTTCTTCATCCAGTGATCTTTGGTGTTTATCTTAACACAAATCTAGTCAACGGGTTAACCTGCCTGGCAACAGGCACAAGTAAAAGTTGAATGTCAGATGCTGCAACTAGCATTCCAAGAAGATGGATTGATATATTGGAAAGTTATCCTTCTCATATGGAAAACCTACCTTAAGTTTTATAAAGCTTACTGAAATAAACAAAAACAACATAAAAGAACTCTGGAGGTATTCTTATTTGAAAAGAGCCCAGATTGGAAAGCACTGTCTTGAAAGATCCATGTTCACAGATGCTAACATCTGTCAGAATGTTTTTTGTGGCTGACTTAAATCTGTTTACAGCATTCCATTTGTTTTTTGTGTTTTTTTCAACAAAATGTTTTAAAGGGAATGGTCATAAATGCAAGTTTTTAAAAATTACATTATGTTTCTGGGATGTGATTTTTCAAGTGGAAAATAAACAGGAAATAAGTAACTGAAATGCAGTGGAGAGTACTCCATAAACTAAAAGGTTTCTCTATTTTTTCCCTTTTCAAATCCTTCTCCTAAGCGAAGAGATGTGCTGTTAATATTCTTGCAAAGTAGCCTAATTGCTACTTGACAGACTTATAATAGTTCTTCTAATAGCTGTGGTTCAAGCTCTAGTAACTGGTTTCTGCTTTGAAGTCTCTCTCTCTTTTTTTTTTTTTTTTTATTCACACTAAAGACTCCCTGACACTTGGATTATTCCCTTTTGCCTCCACCCTGCTCTATTTGTAATTCTCAAGCTGGAGCCACCAAAACAGAGAGTAAGGACAACAGACTGTTGGAAAAAACAGCTTTAGTATCACCCTGTCCAACTAATACTTTAAATTGTCTTATATAGCTAACACTGTAGCTTCCCCATGCTGTTGTCTGGATAGCCCTGAGAGTCTGTTTTCCCTGCTGCTGATGACTGGATGGAACTTGGGCTTCTTCCAGTGCCACCGTAGTACAACAATTTGTTAATTTGACATTGCCGTTTATTTTTCAGTGCTAAATATTTACTTAATCTTATTCTGTCCAAGGGCAAGGTGAAAGCACTGTTATCTGATATACTCTGTACAAATAAAAAAAAGAGGACCCCTCAATGTACACCACTGTTTTTTGTCCCTGTGCTGGGAATAGGCAATTAAACAATTTGCTGTTCTAAAATATGTCAGGGCAATGATAAAAAATGCTGGTACAGAAAAGAGGCTCAAGAAGACAATAGCCAGGACAGACCACAAATGTGACAGGGATTCAGTCTCTTTGGAAAGCAAATGCACAGGAATAAAAACCAACTGTCAGATGGCCAATACTGTGTGTGCAGGCTCCTGTATGCATCTAGCAAAAAGGAGACGCTGGTTGCTTCTATTTCCTCCATACTCAAGTGCTTAGACTGATCAGTAAAGCACCCATGTGCTCACAGAAGACAGTCACACGCATCCCAATTTTTTTTTTTTTTGGTCAAGAAGGAGGAGTAGTTCTACTAACTGATGTATTCTCCATGACAGAGAAATTGTAGAGATACCTGAGTAGCACTGAGAGACAGGCAAGTAATATAGAAGCATAATTTTGTAGAGCTGTGTGTTCCCCACCACTTACCTTGTAACCATGCTATTTCACACCTCCCACTTCTGATGATCACAGGCAGGGTTTTAGGAAGCTGGGGAAGCTTTGTTGCACCTGAACACCTCCTTTCCCACTGCCCTTTGCTTCATGACTGTATGCACCCAGTTGGTTGTTTTTGAGGGACTGTAAAGGGTGGGAATGGGAAGAGTGATGTGGTCCCTGTACATTATCCTGTAGTAGAGACGAGTCTAAGGTAAAGAAAGCAAACAATTTGAAAAGGTAATTTTCCAGCCCTAGAGCCACAGTCAAGGTATGTGCTGTTGTACATTGGGTGGTTTCAAACAGGACTAGTAATTTTCCAGCACCTGTTATTCGTCAAGAATTATTCGAAGATGGCCTACGTAAAAGGTATGGAATCTTACCCATGGCTTTGACCTTTCTTCCCCCCGAATTTTTGTACTCTGAAAGTTATGTGGTTGATAGAACTGAGAGCAGAAATCTTCCATGTGTGTTTTACACCTCTACATTTCACTGACTACAGGACTTCCTGGAGGAAGTGTTAAAAGTTGTGCTGAAGCTCTCAGAAACCTTTGTAAAAGTCAGATCGTGTCTCTGGAATTTGTTTTCCTTCTACCGTTGTACCCAAAGGCAAGAATGATGAGCAGTGATAAGTGTTAAAAATGCCTGGACAGAGGTGAGCTAGCAGTTTGGACAGAATTTTAACCACCTGAATATTGCACGGAATTTCTTTGCCACTTGGACAGGTAAACAGTCTTTGTATGCATAGCCTTGAGTATCTGCAGAGGTAGTGCACGTGCAGAAAAACATCAGCACAGATTGTATGTAATAGCCATTTCCCAAAATGGAAGATTCTTAGAAATAACTTTCTGTCATCAGCTTTGTAAAAGCTTCTGTTGGATATAACAGATCAATACTCCTTGGAAAAGTATTGCTAACATACTCTTTTGGGAAGAAGGATGTCTTGAGTCTCAAAGAATCAGGAATACACAGTTCTGTGCAGATTATGGGAACACTCAATTAAGAAAAGACAGACTTTGAAAGGGACAATATTGCTGAAACATAGACCTGGACATCTATACTTTAAGCTCTTCTACACTTCCTTCTATAAAATGCAAAAGATGAAGGCACAGCAAACAATGCAAATAAAGCAAAGCTCCTCGGAGGAGACAATTAGTTCTTTCAGTAAGCATTGTGGTTTAAAATTGGTATGTAAGTTATAAATGTTACAGGGTTATCTTATGCTCATGTGCCAGTCCTGACTGGTTTTGTTCCATTTTTGTAATTTGTCACAGCCAAAGGCAGTCAGCAGCATCACACTAAGTAGAGATCTGCTGTGCTGAAATCCTCAAACTCATTTCAGTTAATGCTTCAACTCCATCTTTGACTCAAGGGCTCTTCACAGGGTTTGGAGAAGAACATGTTCCTCAAATGGGAAAAGCAATGAGCACAGGCCTAGGATGAACTTTCTGTATATTATATTTCACAGTGTAAGGGTTTGAATGGGTTGGCAGTTAAGAGAGGTTTAGTTATTTTTTAATTTTCATCCTACAGTGAGAAAAAAAGGAATGATTTAACTGATACATACTGCATGATATATGTTCAAAATGGTTTTGTAACATACTGAATTTAGATATTTGATGGGAGGTGTGTATTTGACTGCAGTGTGGACTCCTCTGCAGTGAGGACAACATGCTTTACAAGTGCCTAGGGCTAGGAGTGAATGCAAAGTACTTCAGAGGTGTTTCGTATTTGATAGGCTGAGAGAGTTGAGGCTGTTCAGCCTGGAGAAGAGAAAGCTCCAGAGAAGAACTTAGAGTAGCCTTCCAGTACATAAAGAGGCCTTGCAGGAAGGCTGGAGAGGGACTTTTTGCAAGGGCATATAGTGATAGGACAAGGGGGAATGACCTTAAGCTGAAGGAGCATGGGTTTAGATTAGATATTAGGCAAAAATTCTTTCCTATAAGGATGGTGGGACACTGAAACAGTTTGCCCAGAAAGATTGTGGATGCCCCCTCCCTGGAAGTGTTCAGAGCCGGGTTGGATGGAACTCTGAATAACCTGGTCTACTGGAAGCTGTGGATTTCCTCTCTGAGGCAGCAGCTTTCCACACTATTGAATTCAAATATGATCTAGTCATGACAACTACAGATGTTCTTGTCTTTGTCCTTTAACAATGGGATTATGCATTTTCCACTGCCTCTGAACAAATGCCAAAATTTGTAAATTCTGTTTGACATGAGAAAAAGTGTGCAAGGAAAATAATTTGATTGGAACAAGTTATGTCACATCTTCAATATGGAGCTATAAATTAAGTGACTGTATTAACATAATATAAGTGGGAAGTGGAAGACAATGTTAGCAAAGACACTAAGTGCCTAATCTTTCCAAAAGTGTTTTTAATTTCTTTATTTCTATTTAATTTCATGGTAAGTGGATATTTCCTTTCCAAGGGAGCTGAAAACTGCCAAAACTTTCTTGCTGCAGCCTGGGCTGTTTAGTCATGATTAAAAATATCTGGGTTAGGAGCTCATCTATACCTTGGTGCTTCTGTGTATCTGAGTCACCATTTGTATTTGGACTGCCGGGGTTTGAGGGAGAATCGTAGCAATAACATCCTGAGAAAACAGGTATTTGAAGTGGATGCATGAACAGTTAGGAAAACCAGTATCTCTCAGGCTGTTTATGTTTCAACAGTGCTGGGAAGGGACTCTACTAAGGTTGTGGATTTTTAAAAAATTAGTTGGAAATCAGCTTATGTGTACAAGGAGAAGGGGGAGAATTCAGAGCAAAAAGAGGTGTCACATCTGGTTTAGAGGTTGCAACTTCAGCAAATCAATGAATTGCAATCAGATAATTTCTTTTTAAATGCTTGCAAGGGTTGGACCTCGTAGGATAACATCTGTATGCTAGATTTAGGAAACTCCTGCGTAGACAAATGAGTTGCATTCTGTGATTTGTTTGATCCCTGCTGAATACACAGAAGCTGCATTTGGGGGTGATGTGCCTGGTTGCAGTTGCTATTTGGGTAGTGCAAATCAGAAGAAACGAAAGAGTCATGCATTGAACAAAATAATGAGAAAGAAGAATCATATAAATGAATAATTTCTTTGGAAATAAGAAACCCTTTTTTTTAAGATAAATGTTCTTTTGGGTATGCCTGAATGTTTTCGATGAAGAACCCCAAATTTCCTGATTGACCTTGTGTGTAAATGGATTTACATTATAAAAATGAAAACGAAAAATAAAAGCTTGGTATGATTCTTACCTATTGATTCGGGCTCGTGGTTAGCCTAGCATACCGAATAGCAAGCCAACATGCCTGGCCTCCCTGCAAACACCTGAAGGGTTTGCCTCTGTCTGAGGTCACCTGCTGAAATCCACAGAAGCAGATGGCGACAAAGTAACTGCTTTCAACATAAAACTAACTATTTTAACAGAGCAGATAATCAGTCCAATAGTCAAGATTTTGTGAGTGGATTAACAAAAATTGTTGATTTAAATGTTGTAGCACTTCAGTATCCTGATGTTTTGCTCTCAGTTTGCAACTCTTAGTTCCATGGAGTAGAAATATATGTTTTTTTCCTTTTTCTCTAGTATGTCGTGGATAAACCTGAGTCTCTGTCTCTTTTGTTTCTGCGATTTAGTTTTATATTTGGCACAATAAAAATGTAAGCACCGCAGTAAGTTTTGAGAGCGCGCAGGACTCCCAGGTATAAAGCCTTGTTTCTCTGCCCCGTGAATGTCGCTGCCTTTGTTATTTACTATCACCGAATCTGTAAAAGCAAAGCAAAGGGATATTTCCAGCAAAACCCGGGGCTACATGGTGAAGTCGGGCGGTGTTCAGGCTGACACTTTTGTGCCCGTGGGTCAGTCCCTGGGTGAGCAGACATTTCCTGCCTTCATCCCAGCGCTGCCCGGCGCCGGGGGTTGCGGGAGGGCAGGCGGTGCGCCTCTGCCTCCCCCTGCATCCCCCGTGCGGCTCCGCACACGCTGTTCGGTAAACAAGCCCGGCAGAACCAGAGCGAGCTGGTTCAGAGCAGCCAGTTCATTCACACAGACCTCTTGGAAAGCCGTGCCTTTGCGCAGCCCTGACGTACGGGCTGAGGGAAGTGGAGAAGTTAGTATTTATGTTTTCATTAATGCTTTTTATAGCTGCGAGCCAGCTGCAGCTAGTTAGCGTTCGCCTAGGACATCTATTAGCGTGCAGACCTCTTACGCAGGATAAAGGGCTTCTGATGGAAACAGAGTTGTTACTCATGGTACTCCCGGCTGCGTGTTTACATGAAGGCTGTTTGTGCTGACATAGGATATATATATTGGAACAGCATGCACCTTTCTAACGAACGAGTTTTCCAGGATTCAAGAGGATTTTGTATGACAACTTTTGGCGTAGCAAATCTTGAGATTTGCATCTTTAAATGGCCTATTGCTTGTTTAAAAGCTATTCTAGTTAAACGATGCTCTGCAGCTATGCAGATACTAAAATTATGTTGTGTTTAGCTTTTAGGCTATATTGTGAATAAGCAGTATTCCTACACGTCTTGAACACGCCAGTTTAGATTGTTAAAGTTTCTGCTGTGAATGATGTAAGTGGCTGGCAGGAGCACAGGGTGAAATGGACTTAAGGGTTTGGTCTAGAGAAATTGATGGCTCAGCTATCCTTCTCTGGTTTCTCCTAGTTTTTTTTCTTTTACGGTTTTTTTCTCCTCTTCTTCTGGAAGCTAGTTAGTCAGGAGGGCATTTAAAAATAAATAACAAAAGCAACTGCAAAACAGAGAATGAGGAAGGCATGAGAAGTTTTGTTTTGAGAGCTCCAGTATGACAAGCACCATGGTCTCTGTTATTTGCATCAGTAAGACAATTTCCTTTCCTGGTCAGTCAGTGTTCCTCTTACAATTCTGACACCTCCATCCAAGCAACCACAGAGATGCCTAAAGAAAAAGTAGGAAATTTTGTCTATGCTCTGCTTTGCATTTGTGTAGAAGGTGTGAAATGAACTTACTGCTTTCTCACTGATAATTTAGTCCTTCTAGCAATTAAAGCTTTGGAATGGAAAGTTTCAGTGCTGACTTCCCTCTCAAGTAGTTTTCTCCTTCTGTACTGAAGACCATAATCTCTACTCCTTTTCTTCCCAGGTCTTTTGCTGCTACTTGCAGTGTGTTTTACAGACTAGAGAAGATTCCTTCGTCATTGTAAAACGATCTCAGCATGAATTTCCACTCCTCTTTGTCACAGTCCCACCAGTTGTCAGTGATGAACTTTTTTCAGTCGAGGGGAATTCGAAAAGTTCCTTGTAAAAAGCTTTGTTTGCCTCTTTAAGCCTAACCTCATGAAAGCGTTGATTACATCAGCCATCATCATGTCAGAATTATACCTTTATGGTTCACAAAAAGAAGCTTTATAGTGCTATTCTTTTTCATCTGAACAACAGAATCTGTGTGTGAAACTGCTGAGTAGCCCCACATGCCAGAGTCAACTCACATGGTTGAACTATAGTATTAGCAAGACAAAAAGTCGGGTTATCTCCCAAAATTGAATCACTTCTAATCTTCTGTTCAGATAAATTTCCTCCACCCATCCATTTAGGTACACCACCCTTAATGATCCACTTGAGAAGAATGTGACAGGCTCTTGAAAGCCCTGTGAGGCTGTGGAAGCGCAGCTCATGAATTATGCGTGTTCAGTGCCTACAGCCTTAACCTCAAAATACAGGTGGGAAAACTTAACGTCGGCAGTATCTAGACTTCCCTACAGATCGTGTCTTTGATTTGGTTCTCTTTTGCCTTTACAAATGTGGTCAAAGCTCAGTTTGTTCTAATTTCAAAGCCAGCTGGTCTTTTGAGGACCAGAAGAATAATTTCTTACCTGGCAGATTCAAGCTTTGATGTGCTCACATCCTTCCTTTTAATGCAAACCAGCAAAATTGTGCTGGAATGTTTTGTAAATCTGCTGGAAACTTGTTCAGTTTGATCTGATAGAAAACATTTTTGTTCAATTTTTACTATTCTACTGAATGCCTCGTAAGGGTTTGGTTTTTTATGAAGAAATTACCTATGCGGTGTCATCACATGCTGGCCCTTGGGCTTGTTTTGGACTTACTTTTCAGCCATTCAAGGTCCTTGCTCATTTGTTCCTCATGCTCTTGTGACTAAAACGAAAAACTCTGCACAAGAACTTAGTTGGAGGAATGTGAATAATTGGGAAAAGTAGTTTTACCCAATCAAGTTTTCCCATAAAGATGGCTGGGACAACCAGCACGGTGCTGCTAGCTTTGGGTGTTGTGGTCACAGATCATTGTACCAGATACTGTATAGACTGTGTAGCCTAAAAAGCAACACCTTTCTCCTCCAAACATTTGGCAAAGGTGTTTTTAGTGCTTTCTCAAAGTTCATACTTCTGTGTCATCTCACTTAACGCAGCCAAATTTACCATAGCTAGATCCTGACTGCCCAGTTCCTTCCCTGAGTCAGTTGCCAGTTGTCTTTAATTTTTGGTTTTAATTTATGGCTAGTTTTCCCAACATGCAAAGAACATGTGTTTGAGGGCAAGGAGGCATTTTTAACCATGGCAAGGCACCTGGTTACGGCATGGATTTTCCCAATCCTCAAATGCTGTGATGGTCTTGGATAGTACATAATTATATCCTGAAGCCAAGTGAAATGATTTTTACTAAATCTGGCAGGAGATTTTTCTCGTATTTTTTGGATGGATTTTTCTGATTGCTTGAGGATGGTCTTTTTCTTGTGTGTTCTGTCCATAGGATCCTAATGAGGCACATGATATGTGGGAGGCGTGGATAAGAGAAAGATAAAGCTGTAATTTCTGTCATCAGGCAGTACTGGGTTGACAACTACTAATTTTATCTAATCTGTTCACCATATACCTTACTCCTTATGCTGAGTAATTGCCAGAAACTCCCTTCTTTGGCCCCTTTGCAAAATGTTCAATGCATATTTTGTCTCTCTCTACGTGTCTGTATTATGTTAGTGCATTTAATATCTGCGAAATAATTGTTTTGCCTGCTTGAAAAAAAGAAATTATTGTATTGGGGTTCAGATATACAAATGGAATGGATGCTGAAGAAGAGGGAGCTTTAAGGAGGTATTGGAATTCGAGACCTTGTTGGTGTGTTTTGGAAATCCATCCATACACAGTACAACTCACTACAGTAAAGATAAGACAACAGAAAAAATTAACAAATTAACAAAAATTAAAATTAATCCAATTTCTCTAGATTATTTACATGGCCTGTTGTTCTTCACACACACACACACACATTTGTTTCATCCATCTGCTGAAACTTGCTAAAAGCATGTGAGCAGTCTAAGTAACTGCTGCATATCTCATGTGCCCAATCTGATGGGACAAGAACCTGGTTAAGGTTCCTAGGCATTCTGTAGAAATTGGTATATGTGCCTTATGGAAAAACAGTGGGGAAAAAGATTATTCATATGGTGCTATTTGCCAGTAACAGTTTTTATTTGGAAGTGCTGAGTTAAGATTTCAGATTAATCTGAATTGATGGTCTCTGCTAAGATTAAATTTACAGTGTCTATAAACCAATTACCACTTTATGGTTGAACACCGAAAACTGTCAAATAGAAATATTTTATATACCAATGACAGACAAATGTCTGAACTACTCCTTTTCCTCCCTACCCCCCAGTTATGAGTGACCTTTAACTACCAGTTTCCTTCACCATTAAAGTCCCATTTTCTCAATCACCCACATTTAATTCTAAAAACTCAGATGTTTTGTTCTCAGCAGTACTTCTCGTGTGAGCGTCTTCTTGCAATTAGTCAGTCACAGGTTTTCTTCATCCTATTGTGAAGAAAATGTTGGCTGACCAGTCTTTTCTAAGTGGAGAAGGAGGAGGGAAGGCAAGATTGGAGAAGCATTTCCATACTGGGCACTTTAGGTCAAGCATGAATGTACAGAAAGGTGTTGAAATCTTGGGAGAAGCTGTAGGCATTAAGTGAGAGTGATGGTCTTGTTGGGCAGCTTCCCATGGGAGTTGGCAGGATGGTGATTTGTGAAAGATGTGTAGGGTTAATTCTTTATTGAGCAAGTGCTCAAGTATACTTCCTATTATCCACTCTCCTGGCTTGTGTCTGCTAAACTATCCAGTAGGGAGGTGGGAAAATAAAAAAGAAATTCAAAGCAAGCCCTTTTTATTATGAGATTATGATAATTTTCATTTTCAACATAAGTAGTTCTGAAAATTCAGAACCTTCAGCCCATGCCTGCCACTCCCTTCCTCCACTCCCCCAGCAATGCAGAAAAATGCAGATAATCAGTTTCCCTCTTTGCTGAGGCTTACCTGTATGCAGAATTCTTGAGGAGATGAATGCCAAATACGTGAGGTGCACATTTAAGCTCTGGTAATTTCCCACAGTAAAACTTTTTTGTTATGCTCCTCTGAGGGAATTTTAGTTTAGCTACGGATTAGTAACAGGAACTTGCTCAGTGATATCTTGTCTAGTATTTTTCCCACTTAATTATTTCTTGAGTTACTTTTCATCTTCTGCTCTTGGTCTAGGGAGTTCTCTACCACACACTTCCTAGCAACCCCTCTGCTTCTGAGAGGCAGGAGAGAGGGAAAACCACCAGGATGTGCTTGTGGAGAAGGCAGGAATACCGGTGCTGTAGAGGAGTGGAGCAGAGGGGAAGTTTGGGCAGTGGGGGCTGGGGTGACCGTGGGGAAATGTGACCCCATGGGAGGCTGCTGTGCTGGCAGGGCTGAGCCTATGTGCAGGCACAGAGCAGGAGCCCAGAAAACATGTGGCTCCTGCTGTTGCTGAGCCCCATCCTGCCAAGTCTCCATGGAGGCCTCTAGTATGGGTTCAGTAGCTTCTGGCAGCCAGGGGCTCTCTGCATTGCTCATTTGTCCTTTGGCTAGAGCTTGCAAAGCACAGCTCCATCAACAGCTTATCACATGCTCTGCTCTTCTCCCTGAAGCTCTCCAGTAGCACATGCCCTTTCTCCTTTCCCCTACTTTGTGCTCTGTTTAGTGTGTGACCTGCTATTTCAGAGCACCCTACAGTTTGCTTGGCTTCTTGCAGCATGTAAATGCATTCCCTTCCCAAAGAACTAAAAATCTCTTCTTTTTAAGACCTGACAATCAAGGTGATTACCAAATAGCTTGAGGGAGAATGAATTCGAGTTTACATCACTGGGACCATGCAATGTCTCAGCAAAGACTAGTTCAGCTCACAGTGAAGTGTGTTTGGAAGCATGGGTAGTGTTTGTGAGCTGGAAGCAACCCCTAGCTGTAGGTAGCCTGATATTTTCCACTATGAAAAATTCTTGTGACCTTTTATTTGCAAAGCTGTTTCAACTCCATTGTTTGCTGTAGACGTTTGATGTTCAGAGGGGAATGCCCTCGAGGTGGGAAAATGCCTTGTTTTCTTTGGCAGCAGCTACAGCTGGCTCTACCATGGAAACAGTTGGGGTTGGAAAGGGAGGAGGGGGAGAGAGATAAAGGGTAGACTTTTCTCTAACAGCCTGAGAGGTTCGTGCCACCCCAGGCAGGAAATGTTTCAAGATGTGGGACAGAAAGCTGAAGTAAAGCTGTTCCCAAGCCATCCTCCCAAGCAGGGCATAAAACACTGTTCCAGCTCCCTCTGTGAGGGCATCACATGATACTTTCCGTCTGTGTGAAGCAGCAGGTGGGTGGCACTTACCTATAGCCTGAGCCAGGGCTGACAGCTGACCATTTGAATGAGGCTGAATGTCCCCTCATTCAAATGGTGCTGGTCTGCTCAAGCTGTGCCCCTGCTAATACAAATAGACATTCTTCTACCATGTGTTGAGAGGCACAGGTGCAAAATACTCAAAAGAGATGTAATACCGGATTTCTGCAGACTATATATATATATATGTACTGAAAACGGAATGTGTCATCTGTTGATTTCAGAGTACTTAACCTTTTCACCTTCAGATTCCAAACAGGAAGGTTTAGTAAGTTTTATCTGTATCTCCTTGTGAATTAAAAAACAAAAAGCAATCCACAAGAACACAACTTAGGATGTATGTGAGTTTATATATGTTTATATGAATGAATGATACATATAAACTCTCTGTTTACTCTTTCTAGGCCCATGTTTTTTCCCAGAGCAGCACAGCCTGTTGCACTTTCAATTTTTTGGATCAGGCTGTTCTTTCCATTTTCTGCTGTTTTATCAGCCATGAATTTCTGTTTTCACAGCACAAACTTGATACCTCTATTCTAGTTTGCAACCAGTATATATTTATTAATGAACTTAAAAGTCTTACTTTTCTCTCTCTCTCCCCAGCTCGGTGTTATACAATAGAAAGAGATGAATATTGCTAAATAGTTACAATTTGTTTGCAGAATTGATGTGGCATGTAAAGCAAATAATTACACATACAAATAGTACTGGTACTCGCAGCTATTTCTCCTGCATACGCACATCAGGGATTTACACGCTTGTAAGGTCATATTTTGCTTACATAAACGATCTTATCTTCTTGCACCCTGTGCTGTGTGGTATTCCAAACATTGTGGGGAACATGAAAAATGTCAACAGTATATACAAATCATTCTGGCATATGGCACACAGTATGGACCACTTGCAGGGCATGTGGAATAGGGCAGTACAGTGATTCGAATTTTATTCAGGAGTTTGTATTTCTTTTTCTTGTTTCACATGCTGGGTGAGTGAAAGTTTTCTCTGAACTATTAAAGAGCTGGGCTAAGGAGGTGCTTCTCTGAAAGGAGCTGAGAAACTAAAAAGAATCCTCAAAAAGTAGCATTGGAGGAGGAAGGAGTCAAGGAACCTTGGGCAATGTGGGAGCACTTTTAAGGAGTTCTGCTAGAATGGCAACACTGCAGGAGTCACTGACACTCTCCCCAAGGTGAGACCAGAGGGTGGGCTTGGGAGCAGCATCTCCTACTCACCCTCTGTGGAAAATGTAGAGAGAATACTCTAGTTCCTGGATTTCAGGAAAATAAACCCCAAATTTCAGGGAAAATAAAACCCAAAATGTGTTAATCTGAGGGGAGTGGGAGAGGGAGGATAGGAAGGAGATGTGGGAAAAGAAGAGGAGGAGATGAGTATTCATCTTATTTATTGTGGTTATAAAGGTGTGCCTAGGATTGGCTGATGGGGATTGGATTAAGTGGTAATTGAGTAACAATTAATGAATCAGATAATCATTAATTCTGACCAGATAATGAGGGAGGGTAGGAGAAACCATGTGTTTAAACAAAGGTGGTTTTAGTTGAGTGCAACTACCTATTACTTAAGGGGGCTGGAGGGAGGGGCAACTAGATATTGCCACCTTTGTTTGTAAAGAAATCCTTCAAACACCAAATTAGCCATTTTTTCTCATAGTGCATTGATCCAAGATTTGACCCTGCTTCCTTTTTGTCCCATCAACTACTCTCTTGGAGGTTGTATGCACCTTCATTGCTCAAGTCTGAGTTGCAGGATATTCCCACTTTAAAAAAACATCTCTCCATGTTACTCTCTTCAGTTGACACAAACCACTGCCAAAGAGTAAGTAATGCTTTATAAGTAACTGAACCCTCTCTTGAATAAAAGAACATTTTAATCTTATATAGGTAAGATACAAGTGAAGGGGAGAAGTGACCCCCAAGTAAATATACATTCNAAAAAAAGAGAGAGAGAAAAAAAATCTCTGGGGTTTTAAAGCCTTGATTGCATTATAAGGGTCTTTTTACTTTCTTCATCTCTTTGCTTCTTGTAATTCTGCTGAAAAATCATGATGTTAGAATGACAAAATACAGGAATCAAGGTAATTGCATTAAGGGAATCCTGAAAAAAATCCTCATAATACAGTTTCTCCTACTATAAAGACTTACAGATAGCTTCTTGCTTTCAGCTAAATAATATTAAACATTTCTGATGGTATTTAAAATTTTCTGGTGAATGTTTTAAACAGGTTGAGAAAAATTTGCCGTTAGCTTGTTGGTATAGTCTTAGGCTGTCTTTATAAAGAGGACGTTAGGTAAGAAACTGAGGAAAGATATTGCTATTTGAATACTTGAAGTAATGATTCATTTAATGTTTTAAATAAATACAGGATTTTTAACTAGCGTGTGTTTATTTAGGTCTAGATTATTATTTATGAGTTGCTTGACATTCCAAAAACCAGGGAACAAAAGACACCTTATACATATTTTTAAAAGGTGTGGCAATCAGGTAGGATTATCTCTTTTACCGTGTCATAGTATCTTGATGTTTTGTTAGGGCATTTTACCCTTTTATTGCTTCCTAAAAGAAATATAGTAAGACATACAAATAGTCCTTTAATTTTTAAAAAATTACTTTGTTTGACTATATTTTAGATATATTAGGCAGCAGTTAACATAGTACTGAAATTTTCAATAAACTGAAGTGGAATGCAGCATTTTATCCGTCATGAGTAAGAAACTGCTATTACTACACCAATTTTTTAAACAAATATGATTAATGTTTGAAGTCACATGACTAATACCAGCTGATAAATACTCCCAGTTTCCCTGACAGGCAGCAGGTTAACTCGTGAACAGTCAAGGATGTATGATACTTGAGGCTTTTCAAGAAGGATCAGTTATTTAGCATAGCTCAGTTCCCAGGAAAAAAGTAGTTTATTCCTCTCCTGTCAATCCTGTTTTTCAATTATTTTTTTCTCTCCTCCAAGGCCAAGCTCTATGACATCTTTATGCATAGCTGTGGTGACACACAGTGCTGTGAAACTAATTCTGCTGAGTATCTGTTACCTGTTCCTTTGGAAGGTTAAATCTTTGGCGTATTGTTCCACTGGACATCTGAGAAGCAGAATTTGCTTTATTGTTACTGACTTTTCCTTTTCTGGTTTGACACCATTATGGTGATGCCACAAAGAGAACTCTTCTAGATGTTTGTGTGACATTTCAGGAGAACATACACCCGAGGTTTTGCTATACTGATGGTACCCCAGATTATTTTTGAGCTACATTGGGGAGTTTATAGGAAATTGCATCAAATACTGGAAGTACTAATAAAACCTTGGTCTTACCACAATTGTGATAAAATTTTGAAAAGCAGCCTCATCTTTGCAGACTGACTGGAAGGAGCTACCAGGTTGCTCTCAAAGATTTGCCCATTTAGTGCAAACTCTTTGGACTTCAGTCTTAACAATTAGCGGGGATCGGGAGAGGAGCACCCTTCCTAAGAAGCCAGGAGCCACATATCATTTTATACATACAAGGAAGAGGAGGCAATCCTCTGTATTTTCAATAGCTAAAAATCACATAATGTTTATAGTGCAGCAGGGGTGGTGTGCTTGCCTTTGAATTTTCTCTAGAGAAAGTTTGTATCTTACTTGGTCAGAGGAGGAAGAGCGTTGATATCCCTGGTCCGTGTACAGTCAGGCTAGCATGTTCCTGCTTGTAGAGTTGGAGTAAGGTTCAGCTCCCTGTACACACTGATCAGAACACATCTGATATACATTCCTAGGTGTTCCTGTTAACTCAGACAAATGAGTTGTAGTGCCGAGGGCTAAAGCCAGGAGAAATTGCAGTGTCCACTCAAGCCTCAGACCCATCTACAGGATGTCTTCTTTCACCCGGGTGAATAAACTGTGTTTCATATTTGTTTAAAATTCTGAAATCATCTGCAAGCAGAACATGTTTCATATTTAGAAAGAAAATATTCAGAGGGCTTCATCATTCCAAGATTTCTTTGGAGTAAGAACATTTAAAATATTGTCTCATAAACTGAATTGCGACAAACAGCTCTCAAAGGCTACTGGAGTTCAGTGAGAGGTTTGGGAAGTGACCAGTAGTTATGTATTACATCAGGTGGTGTCATAAGTACCATTGCCTTGTAAGTCTTTTCACTTCTTCTCTAAGGCTAGATCTAGGTGCAAGTGTATGTAAAATACTATTACCTCCATATGATGGGCTAGACTGTTTGGATATCCATTTCACATATGGATAATACTATTCCAATCTGAAAATAAACATAGTAGGAGCTTGTGAATGGTAAATGGTGGAGAGAAGATTGTCCTCTCAATAGTAAAAGCCCCAAGTGCTTGTCAGAAAGGAGCATGGATTCCTCATTTGCTTTGCTGAATTTTGATAGTTAAAGACCACCTTCAGGATTTTGTACAGGAGTTGTTTTTATTTTTATTTTGCCTGCTACCTTTGTGAAAGGAAATATTTAATAATTTTTTCCCATAAATGTTTACCCGTAGCTCTCCCAAATTAAGAATGTCTCACTCTACAGGAATGTGAACTAAAAACCAAATAAAGCTTGTAGGCTTCACAACACAGTCATTCGTGCCAATGCTCTGGCCTGTGCTTAATGATGACCCAGAGTCTGACAGTTTGTATCCATTTAGTCCTTTAAAAACACCAAGCATGATTTCTTCTCTTTTTTTTCCCCTCCCTTTATATCAGCAAGAAAATTTGCTGTGTTTGTCACTATCTCCTTAAATAGGTACTATTTTGGTCATTATGAAAAAAAATTTAATTGTAATTCCTGCAAGTACGAAGTGATAAACCAAAAGTAACTATGTTCGTGACAGTCCCATTTACCAGCTGATCTGCCTCAGTCCAAGAAGAGGAAATACTAAAGTGAATATGTTCATTTTGAACATAATAATTTTTCACTCCAGTGTATTTTGAGAGTTGCAAATGTCATTAAAGGATCTTGAAACAATTTTTTAAATAAAATTGATTTACAAGTTAAATAGAAAATCGCTACAGCCAACCATTAAATGGCATCCACATTTGAAGCTTTAGGTAAGTTGAATAAATTCAGTAAACTATACAGAAGACACATTAGAAGAAATATGAGTCAGGATTGTAGTTGGCAGTTGAGCGCAGATTGAAATTTGAGTTTGAAAGCCTGAACTTCACTTTTGAAGACTCTTTCACATATTCGGTGTGAGTGAACTGATTCTGCTGGGAAATTAGGTTATGTGTTTGTGTGTTTTTGTAGTGTATAGTTGTAAATGCACATTGGCAAACTGAAAAGACTAAATGGACTTTAAAATATGCAAAAAAAGTAAACTTTTTGCAGGGTTTTAAACATGTTTTCCATTAGACTGGCTTTCAGACTGATTTTGAAGTGTTTCTGCTGGTCCTGCTGGGCTAAGCTTACATTTTTTAATTTGCCTGTCTCTTCTGCCATTATAAAATTAAAATGCAATATTGTTTCCAATGTTACATTGTGCTCCATCATTTATGTAAATATTTTGTGTAAAAATTATTTTTACAAGTGTTATTCTTGCAAGAATAAGAATCTCCCCAATCTGTGGGGATTCAGACCAATATTTCCATCTAAACCAAGCCAAAAGACAAATGCTGGAGGCAAGAGAATTGTGATGGACCTTCAACCAGTGGCAGAAAGCCCATTTGTTTTTATGCTTCATTTTGGGTGTGACAAAGCTGTGATCTGTTATTGAGAAACCCATGCTAAATGATACTCTTTCTCTCTAATCTGCTTTGAAATTAATCTGATTCCATGTCTATCTCCCCAGATTTCCTCACCCTAGTGAGCTGTCTTTTTGCCAGGGTGCCCATTCAGGTGAGCTGGGACAGCTGATTGTGATGCTAAATCAGCAAACTGATGCAAGAGAAAAACAGAATTATAAAATGGTTTGGATTGAAGGGACCTTTAAAGGCCATCTAGTCCAACAACCCTGCCTTGNAAAAAAAAAACAAAAACAAAAACAAAAAACCAAAAAAAAAACCAAAAAAAAACTTCCTTATATCTGGTCTGAATCTACCCTCTTTTAATTTAACACCATTACCCCTTTTCCTATCCCAACAAAACCTATTGAAAATTTTGTCCCATCTTTCTTATAAGCTCCCTTTAAATATGAAAAGGCAGTAAGGTCTTCCCAGAGCCTTCTCTTCTCCAGGCTGATCAATCCCAATTGTTTCAGCAGTCTGTCTTCACAGGAGAGGTGCTCCAGCCCCTCTGGTCATTTTTGTAGCCCTCTTATGGACCTGCTCCAACAGGTCTCCTGTCTTTCCTGTGCTGAAAACTCCAGAGCTGGATGTAGTACTCCAGATAAATAACTTTATTTTTGCGTCTGAGGTTTGTTTGTTAAGGCAAATCAATTCCCCTCTCTGATTTCTTGTGCTGCCTCAAGCTGTTTTTGCCATCACAGTTATGAGGGAGGAGAGGGGACAGCTTAAAACTGTGGAATCAGTGGTGTGGGGCAGAAAGATCTTCATCTGGTTTCTCTACTTCCTGACATGAAAGTGGTTTTTAGTTTGTGGATGCTAAATCTGTGGAATTTTGAGTTTGTGGATGCTAACCACATTGTTGATACCACCTGGAAAATAGTGATTTCAAGTATGAAAGTTCAATATGTATCTATACTTTTTNTTTTTCTCTCCACGGATGTATATACTCATCTACACTTGCATAAGGAAAAATGTTTCATTTAAAATTTTGCTGTTCTTGCACATCATGAAAACACAGAATTTTATGATATTACAGAAAAATCCTTCAGTGGACATAATTTCAAGTTGCAGAAGACAAAAATAATTTTGAAATCTACAAAGCACTCAAATGCATGCCGTGAGAAGTTGGATATTTTCTTAGCTGAATCTGGTCATTAAAAAGTTTAGTTTGTGGGGAAGTGTAGGTGGAGATGTTAATATTTCTTTCATTACTCAGCTAGAAATTTGAAAACAATGTAAAATGTTTCCTGTGTCCTGAGATTGCCTATGTTAATTTCAGTCTTTTAATACAACAGTCTTATACAAAGCAAGTAGAACATGGAATTCTGTCTATTTCTAAGCAGACCGAGTATTCTAACCCTGAGCATTGCAACTCTGATTTCTGTTTTCTTTGAGCAGTTTTACTTAGATTAATACAGCCTTAGGTCATCAGAGAGAGTAGATGTTGTTCTTTCTTTTCACATGGCATTCTTCTGTGTTTTACCCCATACTGCAAACTGACTTCATCACAGATTATTGTCATTTGATTGGATTAAACAGAGGTGTTGGGAAGGACTTGGAAAGACAAAGGAAGAGCATTCCTTGGCTTCTCCTTTTGACAGGGTTGTATTTCAGGAAAACTTCTAACTAATGCAAAGCTTGTGTAGAAGTTTCTTACTGTACATGAAAATGATGCTACAGTGTGATATTCTTGCTTCCTGGGAGCATCACTTTGTGTGCAGCTGTGATAAGATTCCAAGCCATTTTTGTGTGTTGTGTAAATACCTGTTATTTTATTTCTGCCCAGTGTAGGCTTCAGATAAGTTATTTTGAAAATATTGATGATTTAATTATTTTTCCGTTTAATGCTACTCAAATCAACCTGCAGGTAAGAAAACTAGGAAGCGTTTAATATCCAAAGGATGCATTCCCCCTTTATTCCATTTCACCCACTGTATTCTGAAATGGTGCAACCCATTCTGCAACTGCAAATACCCAAAGTTTGAACCGCTTTTTAACTCCTAAGCAGTGGTCATGGTTAGGCAATCTTTTCTGGCAGCTTTAATAAACTGAGTCAGTAGAAGAAGAGGATCATTGTGGTAATTATCATAATATAACAGTTATAACAGTAGTTTCCATTTGTGTGTTTCTAAACCTGAATAAATAACGCCTTGTAGGTGCTGTTGAAGTAGATGAATTGTCTCTGTTCTTCAGGTAGGCAAAAATACAGGTGGTGAGGGATGGTGCTTTTCCCAGGAGTGTGTCCTTCCAGGCCAGCACCAGCACCCTCTATCTAGTTGTTGCAGTAGTTGTTTGGAAATGATGAGTTGTTTCTATGACCTCATTTTGGAATAATTTCAGTGTTTCCCTCTGGCACCTGGTGGCTGCTTGCTTTGTTACTAAGGTTTATAGGCGCTGACGCTAGAGAAGTTACCCGGAGTTCCCAAGACGAATCTGCAGCCATGCCTTAAGATTTCTGTTCCTCTGTTGTTGACTTGTGCATGTGAAAGAGAAAGAACTTCGGTTCACTTACTTTTCCTCCTCACCATAAGCTTTTGTTAACTGGTGTTTTTTAGCTAGAAAATAGTATTGCCTATTAAGGAACTATAACTGACTTGTACAAAACATTCTTGCCACTTCATCAATTGAATGTTGTTCACATAGCTGTATTTACAAAGTTGATTGGTCCCAGCTCCTGCCACTTAATAATAACAATTTAATAATTCAAAATTATAATATAAAACATACCAAAAAAATACACTGTTTATATAATACGTTAACACACCAGCTGTGGGATTAAAACTAGAGTCTGTGAATGGAATGAAAAAATGAGGAATATTGGAAACCTTTGAGTGATACCTCATATTGAAATTTGGATTCAGTAATTATAAAAAGGTCAGTATATGCAGTAGTGAAAAGCACATGTAGTATAGCAGATTGGGGAGAAGGGGGAAAATGAATGGGAAAAGACAGAATTATGAATTCAAATTAAACCACTGTAGGATGAAATTAAATGTGCTTTTGGTGTTTCATCCCAGATCAGATGATACCACATTTTTTTGTCCTACAAGAACATAAATTTTTGTGTGTGCTGTAGATAAATAACTTATTGGTCAAGAAAGGAATGTTCGTGGTGAATTAAACTTCCAAACAAATGGAAAAAAAATCAAATTCTGGTTCTGTGTGTGGAACATTTAATGTTTTGTGGGACTGCCATTAAGGGAACCTATTAACCATTTTAAAAAGACCAGTGAAATATGGCTCATGCCTGTTGCAATTTTGAAATGGGGGAGAGAATCAGAAGAGTAAAAGTGAGGAAACTTGTGGTTTGAGATAAAAACACTTTAACAGGTAAAGCAGAAGCTGCGAGCAAAGAAAAAATGGGAATACATTCACTCCTTCCCATGGGGAGGCAGGTGTTCGGCCATCACCAGGAAAAGTGGGCTCTGTCGTGACTTGTGGTTTGAGATAAAAACACTTTAACAGGTAAAGCAGAAGCTGCGAGCAAAGAAAAAATGGGAATACATTCACTCCTTCCCATGGGGAGGCAGGTGTTCGGCCATCACCAGGAAAAGTGGGCTCTGTCGTGGATAATGGTGACTTGGGAAGACAAATGCCATCATTCTGAATGTTCTCTCCTCTTCCTCCTTCTTAGCATGATGCTGTATAGTCTGGGATATTCATTTGGTCACTTGGGGTCATCTATCCCTGCTGTGTCCCCTGCCAGATCCTTATGCACCCCCAGCCTCAGTAGGGGTGGGGTGAGGAGCAGAAAAGACCTTGACTGTGCAAGCTCTGCTCAGGAATAACTAAAACATTTAAAATAACTAAATCAACACTTTGTTTCCAGCACAAATCCAAACCACAGACCCATACCAGGTACTCTGAGGAAAATTAACTTTACCTGAGCCAAACCCAGCACATATGTTCAAATGTATTTCCACAGCTATTGTTAGAGAAGGAGGGGCAATAAATATTTGTATTGCATTTCTGTCTCTCACTGTTCAGAATTGCTTCTACTCACAGGCATACTGGATAATTATTCTTTGGTGTGCTGAATAAATACATTTTATCAAAACAAAGCCTTGAAAGTTAATGAATAGTTACTGCATTAGAGGTTTGAAAAATATTTCTAGGAAAAATGGTTGGGAATTTTTCAAAGAAATAATTTTCTGTCAGATCAACTTGTAAAATAATGGAAACTTCTTATGAAAAGCTTGTACAAGCAAATGAAAAGTTGTGAAATTGCTGAAATGCTATGTTTTGAAACAATGCCATTTTCCTACTCTGAAACCACTTGTTTAGAAATTCCACTTTGGGTAGGTTTTTTTAACTTAGGTTTTTTTTAAATTAGTAAAACAAAAGGCCTAAATTGATCCAAGTGGGCTTCACTTACTATGTTTTCATTTGTTGTGTTCCCATCTTGTTGATATTTTCACACTTTTTGCAGCAATGGAATTTAGGAAACGTGTTTTAAAAGTGGGTTATCAGAAAGCACATTTTTTTTAAATGCAGGCACTTTTTCTCCTATTTTTGAGAATATTGCTTGAAGGCTTTGTCAATTTTGTTTTAGCGTATTTAAGTATTTAAATTTAGGGTCTTTTTATGCTCCACCTTAGGGGTACATGAGTTGTATAGGATCACAGTGATCCAAAACCACAGGTTTCCGACATTACCTGGCAGTGGAGAGAAAGAACACCATGGACAGCGTGTCCCGTGACAGCAGGCAATGCATGAAAATACAGCCTATATTTATTTAAATGTTGTCGTTTTCATATGCTGGTGTCTCTCCGCATCCTATAATCACAGGGGGGGTGTAGGATCGACCCCTCTTAAAAGCAACCTTCACACCTCCCTCTGATGGGTCCTGAATGCTTTGCTCTGGGGATGAGGGTGAAGCCAGGCTGGAGGAACAGCCTCCCAGCCTGATTTGACACCCTTCTGCACGAAGAGATCCTGGAGGCTGAAAGGGAAAAATGGAACTGCTGAGTTGCTGACAGTACCCAAAAAATACTCAGCCCTATTGCCTGTGGTTAAGAAGCTGTTAAGCAGCAGCGACTGATGATTAAACGGCTGCACCAAAGCTTTGATCTGCTTTTGTGACACTGATGCTCCAGCGAAGATTAGGGCGTGTACCCTGATCTCAGGTGCTCTGCCGGCACAGAGAAGTCCCTGTCCTAATGTTTCCTCAGTGCAGTACCCTGAAGACTTACTTAGAGCAGGAATGTGTGACAGGAAAAAGAGGACAAGACAGCAAATGTGACAATACAGAATAGTATCAACAGGAAACTGCATGTTTTAAAGACAAAAGTTATCTTGCTATCTTGGCTGTGGTGTTTTATCTCCTGCTGGCCTGCAGTGGGTGACAGCTCAGGAAAATCCAAATGTTTAGCAGTGTCTGTCCCTTCAAGTCTGTGCTGAATCACATCAGAGGCTGTAACACCACCAGAATCATGGCAGCAGAACAATGTGTTATTGTTGATATTCTTTTGGATAAGACACAAACCCAGAATCTTAACCACAGAATATTGAATCACCTCTTTTGGCATGAATAGATAGATTTACTAAGCCCTAATCCCGTTCTAATTTATGTTATTATCTTTTGTGTCTCTAAAGTCTTCCTGTAGTTTTGATTAGATTTGGTCCTGTTTTCTTCTTTTCTTTGGAATATAAATGATGAGAACAAACTGCTGTACTGATATTTGAACAGGTTCTTATTTTCAGGACTGTTTCCTTTCTATTGGGAAGGGAAAATGGAATCAAATATACCATTCACGTAGTTTCTCAGTATTTGATCAGGGTTATTATATCAAATCCAGTGTAATTACTGATTATGTCATTACAATTAAATCATATTCCACATGCATGAGATATAAAATATAGACTCTCATCTGTACAGGGTGATTGAGATTAAGATGCTCTAACAGAGACTTTTTATTTTAGGACACTTCCCACTAGTCCACATAATATTTGAAATCTTACGCATCTGAAGATAACCAAAGTGCTGAAAGAAGTGAGAGGTTCTCTGTGCCTGATTTAAGATTACGCTATTAAATGCCACCAAAACCCAACCAAACAACAACAAAAAAGCCAAATGACAAACAAAAAGTAGAGAATATGGCAAATTTAAGATGTTTTTAATGTCCTGTGTGCTGTATTCCAAGTTCTGATCCTGCTAAAAATGATTCCTTGAAATTATAACAAAATTCGTGTGTAATGTTTATAAAATTGCTTCAGAGTTTGATCCTTGATTGGTGTTCAGTTTAGATGGTTTGAAAGAGAAGCATGGAATTTGTATGAATGACTGAATGCAATCAAGATGAAGGAATGTAACTGATGTTGCCCAGATATTTTCTCTGCCTACTATACAGCATGAAATAAAGCTCATTGAAATCAATGGAAAGGTTTGAGTGAGCTTTAGATAATGGCCCAAACATACTGCTTATTTAAAAGTAATTTATAAAGCTTCGCTTGACCTATGACTGAAAATGGGATTTCTCATTTTGCAAAGCTCAAATAAAAGCTTAAAATGACAAATAAACTTTATTTTTCATTTTCAAATTGGAAAAACTGCTGCCGTCTGCACCTCTCTTTCAGCAGGGCTTGTTGTGTCCATAATTTCTTATATAAAAAACTCTCACTGTAGCTGGGGAAAGTGCTCCTTCAGTAATGCTTGTAGGTCATCCACGGGATAATACTGGTGTTACCACAGGCTGACATTTCCCCCTCTAATCTCTAACTAAAAGAGATATGGAGAACAGCAAGGTGTAAGAAAGGAAGTGGAAAAGAGGTGATACCAGAGAACATTTCCTCCTCATCGTTGTCTCCCTCACCTTCCAAGTTTTCTTCCTGCTGTTGCATCATCTCCTAATGATCTCCAGTTGATTCACCTCTCATCCGCATTCCTCTCGGCTGATCCATTCCCTCCTGGCGAGGGTGTGATGGTCCCAACCACCACGGGGTCAGACAAGAGGGTCTTTTCTTTATGTGGATTACAACTGCACCCTGAACTATTCAGGTTTATTGCTTTCTTCTCCTATGCTCAAGAGTCTCCCAGCACGTGGAGACAGTAGGACCACATTCTTCTCTGGCTTCCCAAGAGAGAGGTTTTACCAAAGTCTGTTGCTTCTTCCCTGCAGTCCTGCAGCCCCTACCCACCCTGCTCAGAGCTGCAGCACCTTGGTGCAAGTCGGATCCTTTAGAGATAGGGCTGTGGGCTGTCCATCAATTGGGGGACAAATCTGGCAGGCCGAACCCACAATCATGGGGGGGCAACCATGCTTTTCTTGTGCAGGTGCAGCACTGGGAGGGTGAAGGTTAAATGACAGGGTGCACCTGGAGCAAGATGAAGTGTTCAGCAGCAGTCCTGTCCTTACCAATACAGGCTCTTCCAGTCTTGGCTGGAGGCCAAGGTGGGCTGAGTGGTGGATTGGGGGAATAGTCCTGAGGCTACTCCTCTGGGGTTCTGGCCCCAGCCACTGATAGCTGCCTCCTGAGCCTGCCTCCCTTCTGCAGTGGGAAATAGCTCTGCTTTGTCCTGCTCTGTCACATTAGAGCTCACCAGAGTAGTATAAATTCAGCAACTGCTGCAAAAGTTTTAAAAATGAATGCAAACTAAATTAAGATCTCAAGGGAAAAAAAAAAAATACAACAAAAAAACCCAACAAACCCAAACATAAAAAATATAAAAGTTTTGCATGTAAAATATTTTTTTAAAAATCTGAAAATCAGACTTTCACTTGCATGAATTTACATTTTTGCACCTCATGGCATCAGTTGCACAGAAAACGCAGGATCTCAGAGCTTGAAAATGGGTAAAAATAAAAGAGGGAAATATTTTTCTTCTCCTCTTACAGTTTTTCAAATCATGTATTTTTTTGATTATAAATAGCTAAATCAACAAGTTTTACTGACCAGCGATGTTAAGCACGCTTTCGTTGTTGACTTTCAGAACTATTTAAACACCTGAGTGCTAAGAATTAGAATTCCCTCTGGGAAAGCTTGTAGCTTTCAGTGGACTGTGTAGGAGTCCCCAATAAGAAGTAGTTAATAGGTAGACTGTGGTGACTCCAGCAAAACAACATAATCAATTCCATCTGCTTTTCTGATTAATCACCCTTATTACTGAGAGTCAGGGACACCATGAATTTGCACAGTAAGCATATATTTTGAAAAGGAGGGTAACATGCAGAGGGTAACAGACCTTAGTTGCAGTCAATTAGTTTGACTCCTTTCTTTTCACCTCCAAGAGGGAACCTGGGACCAGCCACCCCCTTGCTCAGTAGCTGATCTCTACTCCCCAGGCACCCTGTGCTCCAGGGCCAAGGACAACAAATGTCCTGATTTTTTTTTTTTTTTAAATTTCACCAGTTTTTCTTGTTCTTTTCAGAAATGGAATAGTTAAAAGGGATGAATAGAACGTTCTGTTTGGGACTTCAGTTTTCCAAAATAAAATATGTAAGTGAGGGAAAGGTTTCATTCAGTTTTGGCATCACTTTGTTAAGTCAGTTTAAGCCAAGAAAGATTGTTATTCCACACTGTTTGCTGATAGTAGAAAGTTTACATATCGAACGGGTTTTGTTTTTTTTCTTGAGGAAAGAAAAAAATCTGTATGAA
The DNA here is from genome assembly GCA_013400515.1 of Erpornis zantholeuca. Classification (NCBI taxonomy): domain Eukaryota; kingdom Metazoa; phylum Chordata; class Aves; order Passeriformes; family Timaliidae; genus Erpornis; species Erpornis zantholeuca. The sequence continues at coordinate 14,586 of VZTN01002603.1, read as the reverse complement.
TTTAAGGGAAAGATCTCTTATTTGCTTTGCAGAAGAGATTGTTCTGTTAACAACTCATCAAGAAAGAAAAAAAAAAAAGATAAACAGGATTAACTGTTTACTTTAAGTGAGCTGAAGTCGGGTTGTTTTTCCGAAGAAGAACACAATGTACTGTTGTATCTGGTTTCCAGAGTGGTGTTTATCATAATTCCTCCTGCAGTGGTTGGTAGAGTGCTGGGAAGGCTCTCCGCCCACTCGCAGCTCGCTCCCTTTCTCTCTCCCATTGAGGCCTCCGGCCAGGACTGCGAGATGGAGAGGGCTGTCCTGTGTGATCTTTACTGCCTGACATGAGCTGACATTGACCGAGAATAAAATAACAGGGGCCGTTTCCTAGAACTCTCAGTGGACTGCTGAGAACTGCTACCATGGCTCTTGTAAACACACGGCGTGCACACACAAACACGCTCCCTCTCCCTCATTTAGAAACACACCTAGGAGAGGCAGCCACTAACATGGAGTGAAGGAAAACAGCATGAGTGAAAAACACAACCGGCGGGCCCTGCGAGAGGGCAGAAAATTGCCTTTCTGCTGGGGAAGCAGCCCCAGCAACATTGCACTTCTGCTTTTCTTCTTGGCTCTTTGCTCTGCCCTTGATTTTTGATGAATGTTATACTTTTCTGCTAGTTCAGTGGGATGATGTGGCACTGACACAGCAGAGTGCCTTTTTGAATACAACCACAGCTGTGTTAGAAATCCTGCAGGGTTGCTATATTTCATTTACCTTTCACATGCCATAGGAAGTGCATAAGCAGTGCTATACTACCAAGAACGCGATTTTGGATGATCTGTGCCTACTGAAATGGACAGGGTTTTTTTTTTTTTAATACTCACTGCATGTTGATTTTTTGCTTTTAAAATAAAATCTTCCAGGATCCCAGTCACGGTTCTCTGTGGTTCAGAAGTAAATCTGGTGAATCCACAAACAATACAGTCTTGAAGAGATAAGGGACCCCAGTCCCGCTGCTACAGTGTTCTTGCTTCATTCCAGATGCTGTAAAGCCCTCACTGTGGGTTTTGCGGGGCAAGTTGAGGGTTCCCTGAGCCCTGTAGTGTGAAAGAAATGAGTTGATACTGCAGGGAAGCTCTTTCTCTCCAGATATACACATACATATATATAGCCTCCTCCCCTAACTCAAATGGGATCTAGCACACATAATAGACTTTGTGGACCAGCCCTCCCAGATACAATCGTGTTATTCAGCTATTGCTTTCAGATCATCCTTTGAAGACAGGACTTTTATTCTGATTTTTACGTATGAGGAACTGAGGCGTGGAGGAAACGTAGCGCAGCAAAGATGATGTGAAACACTGCCAGAACCAGCAACTGAGAGCTGATTTTGTTGGAAAGAAGGGTGCTGAGCACCTTGCAAGAAAAGATCTTTTTGGCAGCACCCCACCAACTGTTGGAATTCTTGGATGCCAAAACAATAATTACAAAGTCTTGAGATTAAAACAATAAACAAAGAACCCCTCCTCAGATTCATAGATAAGTACTTGAAATGGCTGGGTAGTAATTACCTGTTATATTTGGAACATGATTTTTCTATTAGACATCATCCATAAGAAAGACTTGCAGTTTTCAACTGAGACTATAAGTTTCTTAAGTATACATTTTTACTCTGGATTAGTAAATCAGAGGAAACATGCAGGAAAATAGTATTTTCTCTGAATTGTGTACTGAAATAACCAAGGGATTGGGATGGGATTCTGTGCTAAAGTAAGTAATGGTACACTGAGGAACCTGAGGAGTGTGTGCATCATTATTTTTCTTACCAACCACAATTAACAGCACAGTAAGTGAAACAAGCTGGGGTGATCTGATGTGCTTGCCTTTTTCTTACCACTCAAAATTGGTCTTATTTACATAACAAGCTGTATGGAATGGGTCTTAGCAGAAGGACCATAAATTATGTCCCATGTAGCATTGAGATGCCAGGGGGATCTGAAGGGAGGAAGGCCTTACTGCTCCATTGTGGTCTAGCCTTTATACAAACTTTTAGGCAATACTTAGGAGATTATTTTTCCTTAACTCTCTGTGTCTGCCAAACCAGCTACCACTATAAAAATTGACTTACATGACATAATTACTTTGGATTTAAACTATGAGAGTAGAACAACTTCAGTATTCATTTTGAATCTGACATAAGCGAAGATAGCTTCCCCGATAGCTTCCCCCCCGAAGACATGTCCCAGATACTTAAAATATTTTTCAAATGCAACTTTGTGACTGTTTGAAATTACAGCTTAGGCTCCATATTGTGTTTGAGTGGATGTCAGGAATGTCTTTTTATGGTTTTCAATGTTTTGTTTACTTTTTAGAGAAATTCCATGTACAAATAAAACACACACATCAGCAGTTTCATTCAAAAGTGCACTTAGAGACAGCGTCAGACGGGGAGTTTAGAAAGTTCATTTGGTGTCACGTGAAAACTTCGTGTAAGGAATGGTTCTTGCAGAAAAAATTGTCACATGTGAAGCCGTGGTTGTCATGGCAAGTAGGAAAAGCTGGCTTTCGTGCTGCACCACTTCCTGATGAGTTGTATGTAGCTCCCACCATGCAGGTGGCGTTCCATGTTTTGAGTGGGAATGTTTGCAGCGCTGTGCAGCCCTGAGCTCTTCGCGCACATTCGGCAGTAAAAAGGTTGCTCTGCTGACACGCTTGGCTCGTACAGGTCTCTGCCTACGCACAAAAGCTGTTTCCCACAGAAGTGCTGCTTCTTCAGGCCACAGGCAGAAAATAGTAGGTGGAAGGATTAACATGAATGAAGAAATGGAAAAAGCAATCAGCAGGCAGGGAATCATGAAAGACCTTGTGGAAGTGGTATTTGATTTTCCAGTTTGTATTAAACTATGTGATGATCCAAGGAAGTGAATAAAAATAAGCAACAGTTATTTTATAACCTCTCTCACTCCATTTTTTAAGATATATATAAAAATTGTAATGAAAAGCAAGGAAAATCCAAAATGAGTGACTTGGTATAGTTACTGTAGTGAGTTATTTGCAAGTGCATTACAGAAATCCTCTGTTAGGAGCCATCTGCAAAAATAAAGGTTTCCTTTCCTGAGACCAGAGAGGCCTCTGTTACATGTTTTCTATTTGAGATGCTGAGATAAGACTAGGTCATTCCCGTAGTGATACACCTATCACATGAGCAGTTTCTACCAATACTTCTGCTAGGCCTGGCTCTACAGAACTGCCTCTTTCCTTCTTTCCATCTGGGCCCTTCCACAGCTACCAAATAAATGATCACAAACTGTACTTTCCAGTAATTTTAAACCTCCAGTTTTCAAAGCAAATTATCACTATTTTGTTCATCTCAGTGCTTCAAACCAGAGCACCAGGCTGGGTGCTAGAAATGTCTGTACTTGGACCAGGGTTCTTCTTCCAGCTTGGCATTTCCTTTATAAACTTATAAACACAAGTGCTGCTTGTGTTTTCCTCTGTACATGCATGCCTCTGCAACCTATGCAGGGAAGGAAATAGTTACCATCATCATTAACTTGTATTTGTGGCATTCAATCCATAGCTGTGTTCTGTAGAGCTTCACTCACTATTTATTGACAGCAAATGGTATGGATTTTATGGAGAAAACTTTGATTTGTGCCTCCCCAAAGAAGGCTACAGTGGGTACGTTCTTTTCAAAAGGGAGCATGAAGGAAAGTATGACATGGTGAATACAGTGCTTTTAATAGAGAAATCCTGCTAGTGTTACCAGGGGAAAGATGGACAGTTGTCCCTGTGCCCTGAGCTTTGATTTTTCAGTTGCTATATGGATATGGTAAATGCAAGGAGTTCATAAGGTAGGGATAAATTAAACCCTGGTAGGGTGGTGTCCTGTAGGTTACAATTTGAATCTGAGCCATATTAGCAGGAGTTAATCAGCTCCACCTTGAGACTTGACCAGACAAGTTGCTGGATTGGAGTTGTGTAGGTAGTGTTGTGCCTCTGGTGATGAAGGGAGAGGGGGTTTTGTTTGTGTGTGTTTATGTACGTGTGCTTTATGCCTCTGCTAGGACCGCACCTCACAGAGATAAGAAGTCCTGACAAACAAAGCAGCAGCAGCTGTCTCATGGATGGTTATGATAAAGAATGAGCAAGTATCAGAGCTGATACAAGTCAATTAGTTTTCAGGCATTTTCCCATTCCCCGCTTTCCCTCCCTTCCAAAGAAAAAGCAGCTGATGAGGTCTGTGCAGAGTGCTGCAAAGGTGGTGGTGTTTGCTTGCTGTGCTGCTCCTCATGCTGTACTGCACGGCTTAGCTGTGCGTGGAGAAGAGCTGCCCAGGGCCACACACTTGTCCTCCTACCCAAGGCTAAAACAATTACTTGTTGGTTAAGATCTGCTCATGACAAATTTCTGGTGTTTGTTTTCACAAGACTCAGTAAAGGCAGTATCTGTGTAATCAGTCCATTCTGGCCTCCCTGCTCTCTCATCTCGTCTGCAGGCAGATCTTCCTTTTCTTATTCTTTGCCACTAGCTGCTGAGGCTGGAAGTGACCAAAAATGGAGAAGGTTTTCATTGCCCTTACCTCTCCAGAAAGTCAGCTGCTTGATAAAAGGCAGCAGTATGGACAGAGATGATTTTTCTTGCATAAAAACATATTAGTAAAAGAAGGGCTTACCCTTTATCCATGAAGAGTGACTAACTGGGAGAAGGGCATGGCATTAATCCTGTAATCCTCTCCAGATTTCTAACTGGGAGACATTTTGTCCTAAAGATCAGCACAGTCATAGAAATAATGCAGAGTAATCAGTCTCATCTTCCTCCAGCCCCCATCCTTGCTTCTGGCTATTACCAAATTAACAAAATCTTCCCAAGCTTTTGCATGAGATTTACCGTGTCATTATATATTAAAAAAAAAAAAAAAAAAACAAAAAAACTCTGCCTCACTTCTTATCATTCCCTATCTTCACCCCCTTTGTTATTACCAATGCGTCATACTTCACCTTTTCCTTAGTCCACATCTCCTGCATTTGCTTCTCTACTGGCTTTCCTGCTACCCCTCTCTCCAGGAGTGAATTCTCTGCTATTTTATGTGAGAGATTTCAGTTTCCAAACTCATATTTTAAGTTGAGGTCTTACACAGAGTTACATCCTGTTGTCCAAAAAATAAAGGTGGCCCTTATTTCCTCCCTGCACAAGCACCAGTGATTAAATTGGAGATGTTGCCTGTGGTTTTTTAGCAGTTCAGTACTATGCATGCTGGCAAGGCATTGGTAAAGGCATGCTTGACCTGGTTAACTGATACCAATCCACATTTTGGGGAAAGAAGGAGGTATTTTCTATAGATGTGCACAAAACATAAATGCTGAATTCCTGAGGAGCAGATACTCGTTTGGCTTTGCAGCTTGTCTCATAATTTTGATGTGGGTTGTCATCGTGGTAGTGAACTTCAAAGGGGGGAAAAAAGTGATGGGACAAGCTGTTGGCTTTAATCACAGTTAGACTGCCTGCTAAATATTAATTTGTGAGAACATTTGCTGTAATGTGAGAGCAACACTGCCACGTGGGAAAACAATCCAAATGCACTGTTCTTGGAATAAAGTGAAATCAAGGGAAAAAAGGAGTGCTGGTAAGGAATTAAGGTCATGAATCAATATGCTCTGAATGCAGCTGAACTACTGTCAGTGATGCTGACAGCATGTCCAAAATCCATAAGAACAGAACCAGTTCCAAGGAACAGGAGGGTCTCCAAGTGCATTGCTGAGTCTGTTGTGGGATACAGCTGATGTCATGATAGTCATTAACTGGGAAAATCAGTTGTCCCTCAAATACTTACAGCATTTCAAGGTTTTGTAATCGTTCACTTGTACTGTCTTAAGGGCGTTGTGAAGCAGGGAGGATGTGTTTGTGAACTTCTCTTCATGGTGTTGATCTGGGATATTTCTCTCTTAGTCTGAAATTTGGTGTCTGAAGGTTTTTCATGAAATTCTGACTTCAGAGTCAGTGAATACATACATTTCATTTTAAATGCATGTTGTAGAGAAACTGTGACTGCCTTTGGACACTGTTAGAACAAGTGCAGTAAATACAGTGTCTCTCTGCTTTTGCATACAAACCTGGCAGAGCAAAGTTACTTGGAATCTGATGCAATAGGTTCTGCTGCTGTGTTCCTTCATGATGCCAATAACCATGAACGTACTCCCAGTGTGAATAGGAACATTAATGATAGAAGCCTCAATTGACACAGTTCTTCTCTGCATTGAGCATGGTCATAAGATGACCATTCTCCCATCATATGACCTGAGATGCCTCTGTGTGCTGCGTACACTGGAGTGGGAGCTTCAAGGAAAATACCTCCTCGCCTACAAGCAGTACTCTGTGCAAGTAGGAGTGAATTTTCAATGAACTCAGATGATGCTGCTGCTGATGATGATTTGGCTACAGTATTTTTTGGTCAGATCAGTTTCCTGTCCTAGCCATTTATGTGCCACCACAAAGGAATGGAAATCTGTGGCCGGGGATGCAGGGAGTTAAGATTCCCATGTCTGACAGAAACCATCTCTTAGCTTGACTTAAAAGGACTTGGAAAATGCTCTTTTAGTGACTGATGTCTTCAGCACCAACCAAGCTAGTTTTATTTGGGCAATTAACATGTCCCAGAGGACTTAATATGACCCTGGTGCCAGCTAGTCTGAGACTTACTTGTGTTCAGTTATGTCTCACTAAAGATATGAGAAATTCCAGCGATCAGTTAAGAGACTGCTGAACTGATCTGATCTGAGACACTAATTCAGTTGCCCCTTCTTGCTCCAAGATACAGAGGCCTAATTTTTCACAATTAACAGTCAACATTTTGTTAACATAGGCAAAACTGTTTGCTTTGTTTTTCCGGTTCCCCTCAATCTGATTTTCACAAAAGTCCAGAGAATATGAGCTCTGGTTTTCCAAATATAACAATATCACAGGGAGTTTCAGTCAAATCAGTTAGAACTCAGGGGAGTTCTTAACTGATTGCAAAGTCCTAACATGGAAAGCAGAAGGCAAACATAGTTTTTCTACTTTGATTTGGGTTTTTTTTTTTGATGATGACTTGGTTTGTATGAGACCTTCATAGCTAGAGGTATGGGGAAAATAGGAGAGTCCTATCCCACCCTGCTCCATAAAACCAGCACCAGAATCTGAAAAATGAGGACTCATAGCTGATATTTGCACAATTGCTGCTGTCAGAAAGCCTTTGGGGCTGTATCTTACATCAAATCCATTTTTCTTGAGGGTCTAAGCCAAAGTTAGACAGTTCATAATGAACAAGGAAAGGGTGATTAGCACTCTTCCACGAGCCTACTTTTCCATGTGAAGAAAATACATGGATTTCTTCGGTGTAGGAGCCCATTTAATTTAAAATGTATTTTACAAAGATGTAGTGACTGCTGTTGAATGCTTTCAGGGTGCTTGTACTTTATAGGATGTGCTCCAAAAGCAGTTGGAGTTGACTTGCTGGGAACAATGGTACTGCTCTGGGGAGGGTAGTTTTGGCATGTACCCTTGAAATGAACTGAATTCTGCTGCCTAATGCACCCCTGAGTTTTATTTGGAAACAAAGATGTGTGTGCTACCCTCAAAGGTAATTTTTGTTTCCCTTTGAAAAGTTTCCATGCTTAACTGTCTATTTCTGAGGCAATTAAAACCAATCTTGTAGACAGGGGCCTCCTTCCTCCAGCCCTGCATGACTCATGCTATCGTGGCTGCTCATCTCAGGTGCAGAATCTTGTGAAATGAGTTTTTGACTATCTAAATGTATGACATCCACTGATTTTGCCTTATCTGTTATGACAATACTATCTTCTCAAAATGCCATCAAGTTGGTTAAGCAATACTTCCCAGCCCTGCAGCCCCTACTTCCATAGATTTTAATCAAATTGTTTGTTTAGCAGGTTCTTTAATTAACTTCTTAAAATAGTTCCTCTGGGCTTCATACCCAATACTGTATATATAACAATCTTCAGTTTTGTGTTGTTTTGTTTTGGGTTTTTCTTCTTCAAAGAAAAAATGATGTTTCACTCTTTTTTTGCATCCTGAGGACTCTTTAAAAAAAAAAAATTGAGAAAATGTAATGCTTGCTTTGCCAATTTCAGTGATTATTACTTGTGAAATATGTTGCTTTGCTTACTTCTAAGCAGAATTTTTATATTTATAAACACACACATATTTATGTTTCTGTCATTGTTCTTTCTTCACTGTAGAATTCACCTCAAGTAAGGCAAAACCTCAACTTTCTTCCTTTTTAAGTACACAAACCACAGTGCATAGCAGTTAATTAATCTAATCCCCAGTGCAAGCCCTGTACTCTTTGTTTCAGTCACACTTCTCTACTTCATGGCCCTGTTATGTCCTGAAAATGTACATGAGAAAACCTTTAATGACGTTGGGTTTGTTTATTGATACGTTACTTGATAGGAATTCTGCAGATACTGCAGAGGATAAGCCCTGTCCTGAAGTTTGTAATATCATTTTCAGAACTTTGCTCACTGGTTTGTTACAAACAGATGCCAGTGAGTAATGGAGGAATGTTTTGCAGGTTATGCCTCCTCGTCCAGGATGCCTATGGCATGTTCAGTGAAGTGCAGCTGCAGTCCCTGAGTTCCACAGATGACATTGAGCAGTACTGGAGGAGGTGGGAAGGAAAATCCTGCTGCTTAGCTGGAATGAAAATTTTGCAGAGAACTACAAGAGGAAGGTGAGAACAACTAATGGAAGAATGTATTGCTTGTTGTGGCAGGCAAAGACAATCTGCCTTTTTATTTATATCTGTGACCAACATTCTTTGGGAAAACCAAACCTGGCTTTGTTAAATCAAATATCCTCATTGCCACTTTTAGGGCATCCAGCTGTGCTTGAGCCAACTGTTCTCCAAAATGAGCATAAATAAGCTAATGCACAAATACACACTTAGCAGAGTAAGGAATTACTGTGTGCAGTATTTCGTAAAATGTGAGTGTTTTCTTCCTCTCCAGTAGATTCTGAGACTTAAAAACATTAGTTCACCTCCCTTTCACTGCAGAACTTTTTACTGCAGTAAGTTCTCCTACGGTGTTGCCCAGTTGGCTTGAAGTTTCAAGCACAGACTTTCCTTTTTGAGCTTAATTCTGTTAAGTGTATATGATATTAGAACCACAGTTTAAGTTTCTTTAAAAAAAATCTTGCAAATCTTAAAACCATTCTTAATTTGGAATAAGAATGTCAACAGCTTTATAGAAAAATTCCCCCAGGTAAGTAACAAATCTGCTTATGGTACATCTGAGATTTTGCTTATTCTCTGATTCCTCTTGCGTTCTTCAAATAAAATATCTTTAGTCAAGAAAAAAAGTTAAATAGATCAATTATCTTACAGAGGATCTTTCTAAGGAAAGTGATACAATGTTCTCATGAGGACCTATATAAATATAATTAGATTGGTTCAGTTCTCAACATAATTTATTCGTACAGGCATCCGATCTAGATAAGCCTTTGCTGTTAGAATGGCTATGGTATTTCTGCTGACACTTTTTTTCCTGTTGAAAAATGCTGTTTCATCAAAACCAGAATGTTTCATGGAAACATTATCTATTTTGGAGACAGCTTTGTTGGGAAGATTTTTTTCAGGTCCAGAGGGAGTGAATATCTTTCTCTCATTCTCATTTCATGAAAACTTTGAGAAAGTCCCATTTTTGTTTCATATTGGAACAAAAACAAATTTCAAAGCCTTGAAATGTTTAGCAAAATGGAATTGTTGTTTTCCAGCCAGCTCTATTCAGTATGCCTTTCTTTTTATGTACTTGCAGTGTTAATTTTCAGAGCCTTTGGATTTCGAGCCTACTTGCATTTTTATGGATCTTTAATAGCAAACACGTCTTCTTATTTAATTATTTTGTTGGCTTTTTTTTTCAAGTTACATTTTTTCCAAACAAATTAAATAATGGCTTTGGAATTCTGGATACAAATGAAGTTTTACAACTGGCTGCTGGTGCTTCCAGTACTCTGCCTAACTAATAAGAGACAGACTTTTTCTAATGTAAATTCTGTTTCAAAGCAGCAGTAACTTACTTCTGGCTATTCTGAGGATGTTTAGAAGACACACTGCTGAAAATGCTGGTGGCTCAGCTGGAGCTGTGCTGGTGGTAACCCTGCTAGGGAACATTAAAAGAAAATGGGTATAGTGTAGCTTCGGGGACAGTGCAGTGGTTAAAACGTGATTTCATTGTACAAGATGGGTGGGTGGGGGAATTGTTCAGGGATTTATTTTTTCTTAATTG